>CM008337.1:8506791-8516929 GCA_002525835.2 Ipomoea batatas | reverse complement strand
TGCTCCTTTTTATTGATAGAAACATCAATTCAACAATATTTTGACAGTTCAACCTCTTAACATTGCACAAACAGGTAATTGCTGAGTTTTTGTCGGTGGAAGAAGCTGCTGGCATAAAGGAAGCATTTGACATGATCGACACTGACAAGAAAGGAAAGATAAACCTTGGAGAACTTAGAGTTGGTCTGCAAAAGCTTGGACATCATATCCCCGACGCAGATCTTCAAATTCTCATGGATGCTGTAAGTGCACACAAACACATACTCAAATCTCTCACTGTCTCCCAAAACGTGAATCTAGCATAGCCAATCTACAGTTGCATATAAGCTGTTGATATTGAAGACTACTTTGATGTTTATTTCTTTAAGAAATTTTATTCTAACAAAACCACCTCATTAAATTGAAATATTAGTAGTGATGGAATGAGAAGCAAGAACACTCTCAAGTGGGCAGTTTCTCTGTGCCAAAATGTGTCTACCCTTTGGCTGTGTCTGTAGACGAGGGAATACAAGTCAAAAGACTTGCATAATTTGTTCGAGTAATTATATGATCATATTGTAACTGATATGAATTTGAGATGGTAGATTTTCTTGCATTCGTTAGGTGAAAGCACCTTCATGCTAAGTAAGCCCGTTCATTTGATGCCTTGGATGATTGGCTACATTTACCAATTTTTGTGGCCCTGATGTGCTATGTCGTAGATATTATTTTTAACAACCCTCGTGTGTTGTGGCCAATGGGAATTGTAAATAACTGAATAAGCTAACAATTATATATCTCGATATCAATTTGACCTACAAATTAAGTACTGTGTAACTTTCTTCTGTGAGGCTTCATATCATTATGGAAATAACTCTCCTGTTTTAAAGTGATTATATCGCTAAATTTTGTGGGCTTGGTAGTTTCTTTTCGGATTTGTAGTTGATTGTCTTTCACAGTAAAGCCCACCACCTTCTTGCTCTCTGGTTCAAGCATACATTACTAGTTCTTTCTATGCTGCATTTATGATCCCTTTTTCTTTTTGCAGGCTGATGTCGATGGAGACGGAAGTTTGAATTATGGGGAATTTGTTGCTGTTTCTGTTCATCTCCGAAGGATGGCTAATGATGAGCATCTGCATAAAGCTTTTACATTCTTTGACCAGAATCAGAATGGTTTCATAGAAGTCGATGAGTTGCGGAGTGCTTTGAGTGATGAAGACGATGGAAACAATGAAGCGGTAATTAGTGCCATCATGCATGATGTTGACACAGATAAGGTGAGTTTTCGTGCAGCTCTACACATGTCCATTCACGGGTATGTCTGGATGTTCAACGCATTTCATTCTTTTCTAAACCGATGTTATGCAAGTGTGAGTGAAGAATATATTTGTGTCGAAACTTGGTTAAATCTGGAACAAGCTTAGCACCCAGACATATATAACGCGGAAAAAAAAAAAACAGATATTCATCAACTTTCTAATGTTGTAGAAGGTGCTAAACGCTAGTCAGGCGGCCGGGGGAACCTAGCCGCCTAAGCGGCCAAGTAATAATAATAAGAATAACAGCACACCAAAAAAAAAAGAAAAAACACCCAGCCAAGTTGGGCGCCTAGGCCGCCTAGTCGGCCGGCAGACTAATGTCCGTAGAGAGGGGGGGGGGGTTTAGCAAATGTGGGGAGGAGATTTTGGTGGTTTTTTTCTCCTGCAAGGGAGGAGATTTTGGCAGTCATGTGGGGCCCACCGTGATTCAGAACAGTTGTGCCTCACGTGCGTGAGGCGCAGTTCTCGCGCCCAGGCGAGCGCGTGCACTCGTGAATACTTTTTTTGTTTTATTTTTTCCTTTTATTTTATTCCTCTGCTCCTATTTTCTCTTTCCTAATCACACCTACAAAAACTCCTCAAAAACCACACCAAAATCTCCACTATTGAGGAAGGCCTAAGGGTAAAATCCTCTCGTCCAAGGGGCGCCTAGGCAGCCACCTTGAGCATCTCTTCTGGAAATTTGCACAGTAGTACAGGTCAGGGATTCATCTCCGTTTGTGTTTGTTTGTTGCAGGATGGACGCATAAGCTATGAGGAGTTTGCGGCAATGATGAAGGCAGGTACAGACTGGAGAAAAGCATCTCGGCAGTACTCAAGAGAGCGATTTAACAGTCTGAGCTTGAGGTTAATGAGGGATGGCTCTTTACAAGCAACAAATGAGGGTAGATAAACAAACAGGACAGGAAAATCTCTGCTAGAGTTAACAAACATTTTATAAATTCACTCTCTATTCCTTCCAGTTCTTTATTGAGTTTATTTAAATTATTATTATTATTATTATTATCATTATCATTATTACTATTATTCCGATTATCGTAATTTCCACCTTTGACATATTTAAGAATCAGGGTGAGGAATACTGCTTTAATTTGTTAGTTACATCACTTATATCAGAGCAAAGATTCTTTGATTGATATAAAGAAGGAAAATGTTTGCTGAGGTTACTAATGTTTTTGTTGATGTCTTAGGTTTTCAGCTCCTGTTACTCAAACATGAGTGTTGCTAGATTAAGTGGATTGTGTTAGGGTTATTTTAGGCTCTCCTTGTTGACAACAGTGAGATTGGAGCAATTAGATCGTTTTAATTATAGCACTTTTATCCAATTTTTGTTTTTTTCTAGTTAAAATTTTTGCAATTAGAGTGGTGAACTGTCTTAATCGTAATCTATACTAATAATTTTATTTTTATTTTATTTTACATGGTGGACTGAATCAATTAATTTTTCTAATTAATAGAAATTCAAACTGCATTAGAAAAACTAGTTAATAATAAATATTAATGCATATTTAAAGAATTATATTTACAAATATGCACTTATAATTGTTATATTTATATGCTTCCGTGGTGCCAAATTTGTAATTACATTATTAATTTGTTGAATCAGTTTGGTTGGTGTGAGCAGTTGTACATTCTCATTCCTTAAAATAAGTTGGGAGTTCAAATTTTCGTTTCGTATAGAAAAATTAATATGGTTATTACTTTATCCCTTAATTGAATCGGTCTGGTATGGNATATATATATATATAATTCTAACAATGGTCATCCGACTATGTTGATTTTCCAAAATTAGTCCCTGGCTTTTAATTTGGACAATTTAAGTCCCTTAACTTTCAAATTCTTTCCAATGTTAGTCCTTTAGTCAAATTTTGGTTAAATTGAGATCAAATGAAGAGGTAAAATTGTCTGTTCACCTATATAGTGTATTATTACTCGTATTTCTCATGTCCTATACGCTATATATATAAATATAATCTCAGTCGAAGAGACTTCGACTGAGATTAATGGTTTCAATTGAGACTTCGACTGAGATTATATTCATATATACAACGTATAAGACATGAGAAATACGAGTAATAATACACTAAACATGTGAACGGACAATTTTACCCCTTCATTTGACCTCAACTTAACCAAAATTTGACGAAAGGATCAACATTGGAAAGAATTTGAAAGTCAAGGGACCTAAATTGTCGAAATTAAAAGTCGGGAACTAATTTTGGAAAATCAACATAGTCAGAGGACCATTGCTGAAATTAATATGGTAGTGTTAGTGTAGATTAGGGTCGATTTTTTAATTTGCGTGGCCCTGTGTTAGTAAATAAGTGATGCCATATCAAACTATAAATAAACTGCGACTTCAAGAAAAATTGCAGAGAAAAAAATGCAAAAAATCTAATTTTGGGCCAATATAATCACAAATACATATACTAATTATTAGGCCTGGACTAGACTAGGGCCCCCAAAATTTTGGGGTCCTGTGCGGTAGCACATCTTGCACGCCCTAAAATCCAGCCCCTGGTGTAGTCGTGTAGATGAGAGGAAGAGGCCGGCCGGGCGGATTGAATGTGTTGTTTTTGACAGGTTTAGGAGTAACATAATGAAGCTAGCTGATGCATATATAGATGGATGGATAAGGCTTCTTAAATAATGCGTATTGACTGATGAGATGCAGATATCAATGCAGTATACAAGTAAGGTCAAAGTGATTGTATTATATTAGTGGAGATAACATTGGTCTTGTATGTGTTTGTAATTAATCTCATCTCGTAGAATGTAATGTAATATGATTTTCTTTTAAAGGTTTGTTTAGCGCGATATTAAGGAGAGGGTAATGATGAGGGTTAGTTGGTGTGGAAGACAAATAGTATAATTGTAGGTTTAGTGAACAAGTAACTTAAGATCAAAAGCAACATAACAGTTAGTTTATTCATTCCATTATTGTATTTGCATTGTGCTGTCACAGCCCATATATGCGTTTCCACCTCCATCTCTCACTACTTTTCTTCTTTTATTCTATCCAATCCTATTTGGGGCAGGCAGGCAGTTAGACCAAGAAATGGCTTTTTTTTTTTTTTTTTTTTGGTATGAATACAGTTACACGCACAATGAAATGGGAGTTGATAATTCTTCATTTCTGTCTTCAGACATTCAAGGATGAAAGGCAAGCATAGAAATAAATTCCAATTCCCTACTCAAACCCTACTGTTCTCTCCTCTTTTGTTTCCTTCACGGCCGCCGCCTCCGTGAAGCAAGCAGATCGGAGGCGGCGTCCAATCATCTTCCCCTGCTGCTATCTCCACCTTAGGCGGCGTCCATCTTTATTGTCTTTTCTGCATTCACGGTTTTCTCCTCCATCTCCACCGCTACCAGCCGTTACTCTCTTATTTTCCCATTGTTGTTTCCCTTTGCTTTATTTTATTAGTTTAATTTTATTTGCAGTTTTTGTGTTTTTCCTCTCGTTGTTTTGACGAGTTTCTTCCTCTTGTTTACTTGGCGAGTTCTTTTTTCATAATGCGTAAAACGATAAAACTAGTCATAGCGTACGTGAATCTCATCCTGGGTGACAAACATGACAATGAAAAAGAGACTCCTATGAACTATGATATGCAGTTCAGCCCAATGGAGATATTGTCAATGGATAGAAGAATGAAAATAGATACTCAGGTGGTGTGCAAGACTATTCAACCAGTGTTAGTCTTGGGTACGTTTGACCAAATCATTAAAGAAGCTTTAAGTTCGTTCAAAGAATTCGGCTTCAAATTTGTGAAACAGTCTGCGAATCAAGTTTTCTATGTTAGGGAAGTTGTTTCTATGTCTGACTGTAAGGAATGTTTGACCATTCCATTGATCTTTATTGTAAACGTTTCAGCCTATGATTAATGAATTAGCTTCTTTATTTTCAAAAAAAAAATAAATAAATTTTTTAACAAATTTCTAACTCATTTTATTCTTTATTGAAAAAGTTTTTTATTTTTTTTCAAATTTTATTTCACGAACCAAATATGGCTATGGAGGGAGAAGATGATATTTGAGGGAATTTTTTTCACTTTTGCTCTCACGGCTATTAGATCATTTTACATTTGGTCATTAATTTTTTATTTTTTTTTATCCCACGGCTTTTGAATCATTTTCACATTTAGTCTCCAGCTATTAATTTTTTCACATTTGATTCTATGACTTTTTTAAATCTTGCCTCTAATTTTGTGTCACCAATGATAATTTTTTTTGGTTGAAAATGACAAACTTTTTTGACAAACAAAGGAATACCATATATTAAAACCAATGCGAAATACAACTAGGCGGGGTAGACTCCCACACCCGAAGGACAGAGGAAGAACCAGTTGCTCGTGCTAACACATGAGCCACTTGATTCGCTGACCTATTGACATGGCGAACCAAAACGTTCCCAATGTCACAAGCAATCGAACGACACTGCTTAGTAACTAAACCAATTATAGAAAAATCTTGTCTAACAGAATTAAAACTTGAACAGAAATTTAAACAATCTGACTCCATAAAAAATCTTCTCTTCGGACGCGACTTGATCCATGAAAGCGCCTCCTTCACAGCCACACTTTGTTTTTCAATATTAAATCAGTTGACTATTATGTATTCATATTCAATAATATAAAGAAACAAATTTAGTTATTGACAAATATGACAAGGTTCAAAATCATATTATTCATGATATTAGGACTTTTTTACAACAGTTATGTAAATGTTACTTTTTACATCATATTAGACGAGAGGGAAATATGTTGCCCATGTTTTGGCTAAGCATGCTTTACGTTAGGAGGGTGAGAGTAGGGCTAATTATTGTGATTTTCTTCCTGCTTTCATTTCTGATTTTGTTTGTAATCCTAATACTGGTGGTTTAATGTAAGTGTTTTGATTGGTTTTAATAAAATAAAAAAAAAAAACAAAACAAAACAAACAAACAAATGACACGGTTATAAAAGTTCGTGAAATTAAATGTGAAAAAATTAATAATCAGAAATTATAAAATGTAAAACNATATATATATATATATGTTTATACGTAGATGATATATTCATTGTTGGAAGTAATAATATGATAATTAATTCTAAAAAAAAAAATTTAAGTTCTAAATATGACACCAAGGACATGAGTTTAGTTGAATTAATTTTTAGGATTAAAATTATAAGAAGACTGGATGGTCTTGTGTTGATGCAATCTCATTATATAATGGTAGAAATGTAGAATCCTTGGAAAATTTTATAAGGATGACAACTAATTGGATAGGACACCATTAAATACTAACATATATACGTTTATCCAAAAATCGATGAGAGTGTAATTCACAAGTATAATATATACACTATGGTAATTTGAAGTTTGATATATCTAATGAGTTGTACTAGGTAAGATATTACCTACTAGTTAGTAAACTGAGTAGATATAATAGTAATCTTAGTCATGACCACTAGAAGGCAATAGTGAATATAATGTGATACTTAAGTTATAGTTGTAACCTCAGGGTGTACTATACAAGATATTAAGCTATACTAAAACGTTATAGTGACGCTAATGGGCTATCAGGCATTAAGAACTCTAATTCCATGAGTGTCTATGTGTTTATGTTAGGCGATGCAGTCATATTACGAAAATTCTTGAAACAAAATGTGATAGCTAGATCCACATTATGGAATCTAAGTTGAGAGCTTTAAACAAGTTTAATCAAAAGGCCGAATGGCTATGCCATTTTAAAGAAAATATTTCAAGTGGGGAAAAACACGTGTCTCTAATTTGTATACATTGCAATAGCCAATCGACAATTAGAATGGTACAAAGTCATATTTACATGGTAAGCCTAGACATATATGGTGTAGATATATTAAACAACTCTCAATGGGTATTATCTATTTTGACAACGTAAAACCAAAGAATAATATAGTGGATCTACATCTACTAACCAAAGCGTTAAATAGAGAGTTGTTGAGAAGTTGTCATGAGGAATTAGACTAAAGCCCTTGGATTAAAGTTCTATTGTTGTTGATTGCCAACCTAGTTGGCACTTAGATTCAAAAGGGCCATCTAAATTATAGAATTAAATGTGGTCACTGTAGGGCTCTTGAACTCTTATCCACTCCTAGCTAGTTGAAAGTGAGGCCGTATATTGCGAGGTTGGCATATATTGGTGTTTGAGTATTAGTTGACATGAGTAAAGTATATATGCAAAATACTCTTTGAAAGAATATTTATGAGAGAAAGAAGTGTGCCCGCTTCAAAAGAGAATTATATGAGCTTAATTTTTTTAAAAAAATTCTACATAACCAAACAAGGCATTTTATGGCCAAAATGGGGCTGGATAGTTCTGGTAAGATACACTTCAAAGACATCACGTCTATTGGACACCAATAAAGTAAAATATCTTAATAAAAAAAAGTTCAAAGATTGACACTTAGGGTCCGTTTGGAAAACATGAAAATGACTTCCGGAAAATGTTTTCTGAAAAATGAGTCATTTTCCGGAAAACATTTTCCGTTGACTGCATTCACCGAAAATTTGGAAAACATTTTTCGGAAGTCATTTTTCAGGTTACCAAACACACCCTTATGTAGGACCGTTCTTTGAATCCTATAGTGTGACTTTTATATCATTTTTAGTCATCAAGAGCTGCTCATGCTTAAAAGGAGAACTTCAAGACCTTGCCTCATAAAGGAACATTTCAAGATCTCCAAATTAAAGTCCCAATATTGTGCACAATCATTTCTGCCAACATTATATGTAAAGGTCCATTGCATGAATATCATTTTATACATTAGGCTTTTGGCTAGTGCTGATCTCTAAACCTTCAACTGACGCAACATATATTTGTAACGCAGAGCTAAACAAGAGCATTCTAACATATTGTATACACAATTTCTGGGCTTCAAATGTTGTCTTTGAACATATATTTCACAAAAATCCAGATCCCATCTAACAGATTCATATTTTACATTCTTAATTTCTACTCAGTATTCACATATCATGCATTACCAGCAGCTAGCAGCCAAGATAACCTGGCTAGCAAACTACAATAGACTAGTCAGTCCATTTCTCGAGGGCGAGCAGCCCAGAGAGAGCTTAAGGCATGAAGGCGTTGGAAGTACTCCCCAAATGCAAGCAGACCCCTGGCTGCTTGGTGGGTTGTAAGAATACTTGACATCTGCTGCAAAGTCTGCTTGCGCAGGTTATCTGCCTGTAGTATTTCAAACACACGAGGAAAATGTCAGGATCAAGCGCTTATTACTATGCCAAAAGTTATAGTGCGCCACCAGTTGCTGGACTTAGCCCTTGGCTTCCGCCCAACAGTTTCCCCTCCCATTCACCACTCTCCACCCTCCACCCAACAATTCCCCCTCCCAGAACCTGCCACTCGAGCCCTTGACCTTACTCTGATACCACTTGTTAGATTAAGCACTTACCACTACGCCGAAAGCTATAGTTCACAGCGAAGGTGCAACTTTATTTCCTTATATACTGTCATCACATTTTCGAGAGGCAGGGTGCTGGACTTGGCCCTTCACTGGCCTCTGCCTAACAATCCCCTAGCCACCAATTGCTAGATTTGGCCCTTCACTGGCCTCCGCCCAACAGAAAACATAGAAAAGTGAACTAAAGTAAGGAAAGTAGACTACAATAGTTTGTACTACCCAGCCTCCATTCCTATGTGGTGAACTTTGGAGATAAAAATGTGGTATATATATACAAGGTTGTGAAGATAAAAGAGTGATGTTGTACCTGGTTGACAAAGCTTTCTATTGACTCTAATTTCTCCATAGCAGAAGCCATCTGAGAACCATAAATTACTGCGTCGGTGCTCATGGAAGCCATGCTTTGGGCCAGACTCTGCTGTAGTTTATCCATTCCTTGTGTGAGAGCCTCCTCAGCCTGCTGGCAACAGTCTCTCAGGTTACACACATTGAAGAGTTGTTCATCTGTCAAGGGCTCAAGCTGTGGCATTACTGCCTGCAAACAGAAGAAGCCGAAGAAAGTGTGTCTTATTTATTTGTTTATCGTTTTTATGTTTCAAGGGCAGTGGCCAAAGGATTACATTTATCAGTTCTGATGGACGGAAACCTCCAATCCAGAGGAAGAAGCGCTCTAGCGAAGTTCTCCACATCCCGGATAGTAAGTAAAAGACATCGGCTTTGGCAACTTCAGCTCTCATCCGGAAGAGTTCATAATAGTGGTTTAAGACATTCTCAACTACCAACTGCAGCTCCACATCACTACTTGTGTTAGACAGCAAAATGCTTCTGAGTTCTGAAATTTTCTTTTGCTGTTCTTCGACCCAGTGCGCATATTCCATCTCAAATGCAACAATTCCTGCACATAACTAGAGGGGTTAGTTAGACTTCAGAGCAAGAAATTTCAATTTCACATGAGGGAGGTCACAGAGAGATAATCATAAAGGTGATAAAATGAGCCATACCTGGATTTATCGTCCCATACATTCCCATTTTGGTAGTGGGACCTAACATATATACTCCCTGCAAATGATATTTCTTGGTCAATATAATATGCAGATGCATAATCTTTGAGAAAGAGATATGCAAACCTTACCTGATGTCTGGTTTTCTCAATCTCCAGTTCGAGTTGTGCTAGCTTCAAACGGCTCATCTCCAATTGCTGAATATAAGCCTAAGAGAAATTTTAGAAAGTAATCAACAATGAGAAGATGAGAACTTGGGACTATCTGAAATTTGCAAACAACCTTTTCAGCAGCGTTTGTTTATTACCTTCTTTCGCAAGCGACTTTTTCTTGCAGCTTCACGGTTTTGTGCTAAACGCCTTTGTGCCTGTCTTTGAAATAGAAATAGACTTGGTTTT
>CM008337.1:8255141-8266063 GCA_002525835.2 Ipomoea batatas | reverse complement strand
TGACTCTCTTATATGGGAGGTCATTAGATGGAGTCTCAGTGGATGCGTTATTGAAATATAACAGAGTCAGTAGTATTATAAAAAAAATTATTAACTTTTTATTATTTTTTATTAAATTTAGCTTTTTACAAATTTGATGAGTCTCAGGACAGCTTCAACAATATATGCGACTATTATCGTGGACTGGTCAATCTGGTCATAAATATATTGAATTTTCTGAGCAAATTAAAGCAACAAAGATATTGTGAAATTTAACAATTATGATCATTATTGACCAATTGATGAAATATGTGAAGTATCCACATATAAACCATATATAAGTCAAAAATTCAACAGAGAACTTATTAGCAATAATATAGTTGAAAATTGAAATATTTGAAAGCAAATGAACACGCAAGTAGTCAAGTACATTGCATTTATTTTTAAAGTGTATACAAAAAGTTATGGTGCAGTATTTAAAAAAAAAATTATATTCATCGTGGTTATTTTGTTTGTTCTAGCTTCACTTGATTAACTGATACTTTTGAACTGAACCAATTGATAACTGAAACTTTTAAAATTTTAAAATTTCAAAATTTCAAATTCAAAGCATTCACTAAATCAACGTACTTCAGTTAAACAAGGTTGTGCAAAATATTAAAAATGTGAGAGAAAAACAAAAATATGAGTTTGACTCTCACGTAACTCTTTAATATGACGCACACATACAAGATGTAATCTTCAACACTTCAATTGCATAAGCAATCTGTTTACCAAATAATTTAAATAAAATTATATTTAAAAGGAAAAATGATCAAATAAATCTCAGAACAATACCTGAAAAGTCAATTAGGCCCCTAAACATTTAAAAAGTACAATTAGACCCTTTAACATGTTAAATTGGAGTTTTTTTTAAAAAAAATGTTAAATTGGGACAAAGAAGCCCAAAAATCGGTAAATGACATGCAATAGCAAGTCATTTACTGTTCAGGGAAAAATCCGATGACTGGCGACGGCAGAACCGTCGCTGGACTCCGGTGGAAGGCCACCAAATGGTCGCCTTCAATGGAGAAGACGAAACTGTTCGCCTTCCAGGGCAGAAGGCGACCATTTGGTTGCCTTCCGTCAGAGTCCGGCGACTGGCAACAGTTCTGTCGTTGCCGGATTTTCCCCTGAATATTTACTTGCTATTGCAGATCATTTACCGGCTTTTGGGCTTCCTCGTCCCAACTTAACGTGTTAAAGGGCATAATTGGACTTTTTAAATGTTTAGGAGCCTAATTAACTTTTCAAGTATTATTTAGGGACTTATTTGACCATTTTCCCTATTTAAAATATTTACATTTTTTTTTTCTAAAAACACAATATCATTCTTCTCAAAAAAAAAAAAAACAATATCATATATATAAAAAAAAGTCTTAAAATTTATATGAAAAGTATTTATTGAATACTACTCACTGTTACAATGTAATATCTCAACAATCAACTCCACTGAGGCTCGAATCTATTCCCATCATCCATGTGAGAATGTTAATCGAGACACCGGATGCCATTTGACCACAAGGTCTTTGGCATATATGAATCTATTATTGTTGTATGATCTTGGAAGGGCTAAGTCGTCTTTGTGTATTTAATTCTTTTGACTGGAGTGCGAGGACTTGGTCGTGATGGCAAAGTCAAAATTGGAGTCCATATGATAATATATGACATGCCCAGTCTAGCTTGCCTGGCCAGTATATACCTACCATTGTTAAGTCTTACCTAGAACAGTTCTCTTTGGTTACATGGGAACAGGAAAAATCAGCTAAAAGCTATATAAAATTGGTCCACACGACATTTATAAAAGCTACTGTATGTCATAAAGGATCCCAACTCTTTTCAAAACATCAATAAATTTATGAAAGTCCTAAATTGATTGCTATCAGAGGACGTTTGGGTGGAGTATCATAATTGAAATTAAATACACGATAATTATAAAATATTTAACAAAAGTTGACTCTTTATTTTGTAATGAGTTAATACCCATTTTGGTCCATCGACTATAGCGTAATACTTGATTTTGTCCCATAGAATTAAAAGTACCCAATTTAGTCCTCTAACTTGTAAAATTATGCTCAATTTGGTCCTCCGTTACAATTTCCATCCACCAGCCGTTATATAGAGGGGTAAAATCGTCATTTTCAATAGTCGAGGGACCAAAATAGGTACTTATTATTATTATTATTATTATTATTATTATTATTATATTTAATATTGAGACAATATCTCTTAGTTTAGTTTTGTATATCAACACTAGGGGTGTGTAATCTATTAATCGAACCATTTTAACCGAAGTTTTTAAAACTTTAACCGTTAATCGAGCCAACTTGAAATTGTTTTCGATTAATCGGTTGGTTAACAGATTAACCTAATTTTTTAAAGCAACAATTCTAAATCCTAAAAATAATACCTATTATAATAAATCTAATTAAAATAATACATATAATAAATCCATAACAAAATATAGAAAAACAATATCATTCGGTTTAACTGAACTTTTTCGGTTGGGTTAATGGCTAAATGTTTTTTTTTTTAAATTTCGGTTAACGGTTAATTGGGTTTGAATTTGGGTTCGGTTAATGGTTCAAGATTTTCTAAAAATTCAATTAATGATTAATTGGGTTTGAAAGTGTCGGTTAACCGTTTTATTTAACAGAACTTTTTTTAGTTCGGTTAATCGTTAAAGGTTTTTAAAATTTCGATTAACGGTTAATTGCGTTCAAAATTGTCGGTCAACCGAACGATTAACCAAAATTTTAAACATATATATAACTAAATAATATTAAACATATATATAATATAATATGTAAAATCTCTATAAATTTGCAATGTATTTATGATATTATTTTTGTATATTTTCTTATGGATTTATTACTATATGTATTATTTTAATTGAATTTATTATTATAGGTATTATTTTTAGGATTTAGAACTTTAGCTTTAAAAAGTTCGGTTAATAGACCAATTAATCCCAAAAATTTTTTAATTCGGTTCGGTTAACGGTTAAAGTTTTAAAAACTTTGGTTAAAACAGTTCGGTTAATAGATTACACACCCCTAGTGTTGATATATAAAACTAAACTAAGAGACATTGTCCCAATATTAAATATAATAATAATAATAATAATAATAATAATAATAATAATAATAATAATAATAATAAATACTCATTTTAGTCCCTCGACTATTGAAAAATGACGATTTTGCCCCCATTTTTAACGACTGATGGATGGAAATTGTAACGGAGGACCAAATTGAGTATATTTCACAAGTTATAGGACTAAATTGGGTACTTTTAATTCTATGAGACAAAATCAAGTATTACGCTATAGTCAAGGGACCAAAATGAGTACTCTTTTGTAATGGGCAAGAATATAAATTGGAATCAGAATCAAAATAGTTGAGGGTCGTTTACTTCATTTATCTGTTTTTCCATTTCCAATTTTCCATTTCTCCAATTTTTCAATTTTCCATCTCCATTCCTCCAGTTTTCCATTTTTCCAGTTTTTTAATTTTGATTCCTCATTCCTCTAAGTTTATTTTTATTTTTATTTTTCTCTCTCTCTCATCTAACCTAATATAAATAATAATATAAAAACTAATAAGTGTGAATGAAGGTTATACCCTTCATTTATGTCCATTTTCACGTTATATTTTGTAATACATTATGCTATAAGAATTGTAATATACAATGTTTTAGACAAACATATCTACCGTTATAACTTCCGTTATCTTTTACACTATTGTTACCATGAACCTGCATTGACCATATATAATTTGTTTTTTCAATAATAATAATAATAATAATTGCTTTAAAAAATAATAATATATAATAATATATAATAATAATAATAGTAAATCTGTGAGGATGTTTTAAATAATAATAATAATAATAATAATTAAAAAAAAAAAAAGGGAAGATGTGCGCATAAGGCCATAAGAAGAGGAAAGTGAAGAAGTAATGAAAATTAAGAGCTACAACTTTCAGCAAAATACGCGCCCAGCAGGATTCGAACAGAGGACCTCACGGATAGTACTTACTATTCACCCGTGTTTCCTCCATTCTCCCATTTAGAGAGAGCCAAAAAAGTCTTCTCCAAATTTGTACATGAACTTGGAAAATGGAGAAGAGATAAGTCATTGAAGAGATTGTTTTAGTAAACAATTTTTCCATTTTCCATTCTTCTACTCCTCCAATTTTCTGTTTTTCTAGAAAATTTTCCATTTTTCCATTTTAGTAAACAACCCATTGGTTTTGCAAATTACCATGATGTTACTTCGCGGAAAAATTGCACTTTTTGTCCCCAAGTTATAGGATAATTGTAGAGTTTGGTCATGGTCACTTTTTGTCCTTAAGTTATCATTGGCGTTGCATTTTTCGTCATTTCGTGTTTACTTTTCGCCCCTGAGTTATACTAAAATTGCAAATTTCATCCCTAATGTTTTATTAGTAAAGAGATGAGAAGTGCAACATCAATGATAACTTATGGACGAAAAGTGAGTATGACCAACACGTTAGGACGAATTCTACAATTACTCAATAACTTAGGGACGAAAAGTGCAATTTTCCTTTACTTGGCTTATGCGGACTATTATGTGACATGTTATCAATTTCTTTTATTTAAAAAATAATAATTAAACATGTAATGTTTTCATATTTATTATTATAACATTATGATAAGTTATGATAATATTAAGTGTTTGTTATGTGGTGCGACATTAATAGCTAGACTTCATTTATGGCGAATAGTCTAGATAGGGTTTAGGATACCTAAAGACATACAACTACATTGATGACAAGTGGTTATAAAAGGGTCACCAGTCCTCTCACTGCTTACATTCATTCTCATACACCATCTAAAGTGAGTAGAGCAGAAGTGAGAGACAAAACCTAGAGATACTCACGTAGGCTCTACAGGCAGTCCAAGACTACTCAACCTTCATCAATCAGAAGCTATGGCTGGAGGTTAGTTTATATTACGACCTTGTTTGTCATGTATTCCATGTGACATAATTTATTATGCTTACAGTTGGTATCAGAGTCTGTTATATACACTGTATAATTGAGATGACATAAGTGAATTTTTTTGTTTTGTTTCTGCAATTGTATGTGTCTGGGATGTTGGAAAACTTTTCTTCCGCAGTAAGTATGCAAATAAAAAATTTTCAATTGGATATCTGTACCTACTACTTATTTGCCGATCTTTGTTGGATGTCGGTCTCCGATCGATGATCATCGCCAGCCATTGTTGATGGTGGAAGACGACGACAATCCTTATAAAAATCCGTCGTTCTCTCCATTCGACTACCATCAATCGTCACACTTATCTCTTTCTTTGTTAACCCTTTCTATGTCTAAAATCAAACAAGTTTATATAAAATGATTTTTTTGTTTTAATTTTTCATACATTTCTATCCCAAATCATATATCTAACCATACGATTATCAAAATTATGACACAATATAAATCTCAAAGCCGAAGTCGTCAAAACGGGCTTTGCCTGCTGGGTCGGCCCCTTCTTGCCCCTACTTAGGTAGGTTGAGTTTCAAAAACATAAGCCCACTAAAGAGCGAGATTTTTTGGCCCGCAGGCTTCCATCCATTTATTAATCATCCACAAATAATCACAATTCATGGTAAACATTTAGTACCAACTAGAACAAAGTAACTTAATCCATGACTTCAAAAAAGAACTTCAACTAAATCCATGACTAAGGTGAAGTTGTATAACTATACCTGAAAATTCTCAACTGTTGTATTCATGTTCTTGGTAAATAGATTCAGGACTACCTATTTAAGCAACCACATTGAAATAGATGTGAAGACTTGATTTTTAGGAAACTTTAGAGTTGTAAAAAATGAAGAGATGTTACTTGCGATTGGTGTGAGAAGTGTGATCCTTTGTTTTAATTGTTTATCTACGAAAGGTTTTTACTTCTTGGAAATATTCCTTGAGTTGATGGCATCTGACCAAAATCCTTTGTAGATAACACAAAAGATTTCTTCCATTTCAATAGTCTTAGACACCCACCATTTTGATTGACCAAGAGCTTTGTTTTGTATGAGTTGGTATCTCAGAAGCTTATGTGCTTAATAGTAGATTGTCTTGCTTGAGGGCAAGCAAGAAGTAAAGTGTGGAAACTTGATAAGCTCCCAAGATACCCATTATTTGAGTGCAAACTAGGGTGCTTTGTAACGTTTTTAGTATCCTTAAATGATAATTTTGTGATCAAGTGTGCTTTAAATTCACTAACTGTACACAAAGCTACCTTTGGCATAAATTGAGACGATACAGGAGTCCCGGGAGCTAATAGGAACGAAGACCGAGCTTAAGGAACGAACCAAGCAAGTCAGGAGCCCCGAAGGACCCAAAATGATGCCCACACGCGTGGTGGTGCGCGTGGCAACATTCCAGTAGCCTACCACGCACGTCCACACGCGTGTGGGAAACGTGGTGGAGACTCTGCGCGAGATTTTCCCTAGGGCGAAATTACGGAGACTATTTAAGCCCCCTTGATAGAATTTCAGAGAGAGTTTCTTTTTCCATTTTTGGGGATAATTCCTCCTTCTTGCAATATTTTCATTTCTTAGTTTTTAGAATAGTTTAGCTTAGCAATTTCTCCTTGTAGCAAGATAACAAGCTTGGATTGAAGGAACACTTCAAATCTAGGTGATTTCTATTACATCTTAATCTATTTTACTATTTTGTTCTTGGATTGAATTAGCTATTGTCTTGAATTCTTTATCATGAGTGGCTAGTTTGATCTAGGGATTTGGATCGTGTGAAGATATGTTGCTAGTGTGATGATCTTATATCTTATCTTGGATTATTTGAATATCTATTCTTGTCTATTGATTGTTGTTTTGATGATATCTTGTTTGGATTTGGCCAATCTAGATGAGAGATTGAGCTCTTGACTCTTTCATGTCTTTGATTAGAGTTAGGATTGAAAGCTTTGTAACAATCATAGATCCTACGGACTTCTTAAGAATAGTAGGAAAGTGTGTAGCTAAAGTGTTTGATAAAATGTCTCTTAGGACTTTAGTTGCTTAAAGCCACTCCTAAGTCCAAGAAGCCTTAGTACACAGAGGTGGAAGAGGACTAAGAAGACACACTCCTAAATAGCCAACATATTTGCTTTGTTTATCCATCACCTTAGACACACTAGGATGTAACATAGATGAGCACTATCCAATCCCGGCCCTTACCTCCTTACATACATTTACTCATATTTATTTTACTCTCATTCTCACACAACCCTTATGAACCTTTTCACTCTTGAATCATCACTCACCACACTCAAATCTATTACATGACTCAATCACTTAAACGCACAAACACTTGATACACCTCCACGTCCATCCTTCAAGACCGACACTCGGGGAGTCATTGACTTTCCGTTTTATCACATTCACATATCTTTTGACACCTCACCCCTACGCAAAACAAACATCTGTCAGCTAGAAAGGGAAAAATCCGTTGCTATTCACTTTAGCGACGGATTAGCGACGGAATCTGTCCATAGCTAAAATTTGCGTCGCTAAAAAGCTGCGACGAATTCGAAGTCCGTCGCTAAATTTAGCGACGGATATATCCGTGCTAAGTTAAAAAAAGCTATCGCTATTTTGATTCTCACGACGATTTAAAGGACGAAATTTGCAAGGGAATAGCGACGGAATATTCCGTCGCTAAATATAACGACGGATATATCCGTCGCTAACTCGCTATTTTATTGTCATTTTTTTTTATTGTTAGAAGAAAATTAGCTACGAATTTGCTACGATTTTTGTCCGTCGTTAAATATTTTATTTTTATTTTTATTAAAAAAAAATTGCTCACTAATTAATATCTAATAAATGTATTAAACCTATAATATAGTACTTCAATAATATAATTATAAAATATATTATATTATAAAATTCATCTCAATAGCATTAACAAAAGTATTGTTATCGATAGATACAGCAATGAAATTTTTAAACATAAATGCCACTAAACTGGCATTAAATTACATAAATCATTTACAAGAGCAAGAAAGTTGCCCTATCTAAACAACAGTAATACACTATTCTTAGCTTTCCGATTTGATTTTTTCCAATAGTTTCATATCAAGCAGCAATCGATCATAATCTTTATGCGTTTCTTTTAGTTGCTTCCGAACGAGAACCCACCTGCCATAATTAAATGGCATCCGCAATAATCTCATCATTGTCATCATTCAATAATCATCAAGGTCATAATAACATTAGTAGTATATATTATTATTAACACTAATCACACTAGCTAATCACCATTATTAACAATAGACTACTAAATTTGCAAAAAAAAAAAAAAACAATAGACTACTAATGATTTTAATAATTCATAAATAACCTCTAACCATCATTGTTAAACATCTAACCACCATTAATCAAAGTCCCTTAGTCAATCATCATCAACTTAGTTAATCAAAGTCCCTTAGTTAACAATAACTTTTATTAAAAATGATAATTGAAGTGAAAATACTATTAAAAATGGTATTCCCTTATTTGGCATTCAACAATATTGTCATATGAAGATAAATATTCCTTCAATCCACCTAAAATAATTCATGGTTAAATTGTGTAGCACTACATTTAACTTGCAGAGAATTAACAATGATATGAATGAATATTTGCAATGTTTTTACCTTCAGTTAGAGAGAGTGGAATACCACCAATACATATTTTCTTTGTTTTTGAAACTCCTCTGAGTGGCATGTCCTCCCTAGGTACAGTCCTCTTTACTTCTACCTACTTATTTTACAGAATCAACTATTTCTCCATACTTGCTGAAATACCTGCTAAAAGATTCTGGCTAGAAAAACACCGAATACAAATGAGACTTGGGAAAGGAAAACTTGTACTACATGACATATAAGCTGATATATAAAGCAGTTTGTGCAAGAATGAAAAATATGAAAACCATCTCAGAATAGAATAGATATCTTAATGACTAAGGTACCACATATAATGAGGGAACTCTATTTGTCTTATCATCATTCTACCTAATTCATTTATCCTTTTTGCCTCATGTAAGATTCATTTTTCATTTCACCTGTTTTTCTCTTTTGCATTGGCTTTTAATATTGCACCCACAATTGCCACACAGCCAAAAATTTTCCAATAAAAGCAGTAGGCATCAATAAGAATTAAGAAACCAAGAATTAGTCTACTACATCTCAAAGTTAAAACTAGTTTTCCTTTACATCTGTGCACATGTTTATGCAGTACCAGAATGAAAATACACTATCAAAAACTTGGTCCTTCCACCTGCAACTTCATAATTTAACATATTCAAGCAAACTAACAGGTAAGTGTATCTGTTAGATCTAAAGAAAAATGTTATAATTTGTTGTTTATTTTTTCTTACTCATCCATCAATTTGAAGAAGACTTCAGACTAACTAAACGTCAATTTAAGATCACACGGCAAGGGGTAAAATTAGTTTAGCACTACATAATTATTATTTTTTTTCAAATCATGCAAACATTAATAATTTACAGTGACACTAGCAAGTAGCAATATATTCTCATAGCAAACTAATGATCAGCGACCACCGCAGAGCTAAACTACTTCATAAAACTTAAATAAACTTCAAATTGCAAACTTAAATTGCAAAGAGAAATTGCAAACTGACCTAACCAAGTAGCCAGTAGCCAACATATGTCCTCCTGTGCCCTCTTATATCACAGATTCTTAACACTTGTTGGTCGCTTTTCAATTCCAAACTGAAAAAGAAGGCGAACAAGACTTTAATTTGTGTTTGAATTAAGGAATACTGTGAGCGACACTTGAGTAGCTTGCTATCTATATTCTCTTATATGCTAATAAATAAAAATTACTTTCCATGATAACTAATAACAAAAACACGTGTACAATTCAAGGATAAGCTAAGGACAAGCTACAAAAGCCAGTAGGTAAGTTTACTCATTTAATTATTAGCAGCAATATAATATAGTTCTATATATTAAAGTAAAGATCCATGCACTATATATGTTCTTTTGATGCTAGCTAGTTAGTCTTTGTCAAGTTAGGATAACATTAACAAATACGAGGTGGAATATAATATATATAGTCCATTCAAATGACATCAAAATTAAAAGAAAATATATTACACATTCATCTAGGATGTTGAAAATTGAAATGAGAAATTATATGTTCATCAGAATCAATGAACCAACCTAAAATCACATATTCTTTCCATCTGGACTGAATGTTGCAGCCATAGTTGATTGAGGAGGAGGTAAAAGGGGGAAATACTTGAATCAAGCAA
Organism: Ipomoea batatas; assembly: GCA_002525835.2. Taxonomy (NCBI): domain Eukaryota; kingdom Viridiplantae; phylum Streptophyta; class Magnoliopsida; order Solanales; family Convolvulaceae; genus Ipomoea; species Ipomoea batatas. Next base: position 8,255,752 of record CM008337.1, on the reverse strand, counting down.
CTATTTAGTAGATTGAAGCATATACATACAGCAACAACGGCAATGACAGGGTCTATCTAGATTGAAGCATATACATACATCAGCAACGACATATACATACACACAGCGGCAATGACAACGAAAATCAAGCAACTACTTAGTAGTTGAAATAAAAACGTGAAAGAAGAAGCTGTAATGTAGGGTCATACCAGGCAGCGGCGGCAGTAGGCGGAGCAGGACGGTAGGCTTTCGGCGAAGCAGTCGATGAGCATGGCGGAGCAGGCAGCTGCATTCGACGGAGAAGGCAACGACGTTCAGGGGTCGGCGAGGCGAGCAGCAGTCGGTGGTCGGCGATCGGCATAGTGCGTCAACGGTCGGCGATCGACGTAGTGCATCAGCGGTCGTCGTTGGCAGTAAGGGCAGAGGAGTTGTTGGCGGCTAGGTGTTTGGAAAAGTGTTTAGGGCAATCTGATTGTATATTCACAACAAGGATGCAATCTATTGTATATTCATATTTTGCGACGATAATTAAATCCGTTGCTAGATTTTAGTTTAAAATTTTCCAGATCCCGCTCCGTTAACACTCTAGCGACGGAAGTTGAATCCGTCGTTATATCTAGCGACGGATTTAA
>CM008337.1:8230909-8241836 GCA_002525835.2 Ipomoea batatas | reverse complement strand
AAATAAATATAATTGGGCATTGAAAATTTAAATGATGCTATTGGGTCGTGGTGGATAATTGGTTATTAAATTAATTACCTTAATTGGACTAATATTATTTAATTGGGTTGATTGAATGACCCAATAAATATTTAATTGGTCTAATTAATTAATTAAGAGTATTTGGATGTTGGATTGTTTAGCCCAAGATGATGAAATATTTAATTAAGTTGGGCCAGGCTGTTTGCATTAATTGGGCTGACTAATTAGCAAGTTTGATTTGATTTTGGCCATATGTGGACCATATAATTTGAAAGAATTTTAGATAATTAGATATTATTTGAAATTGGATGAAATCATGAACCTAGACGTGATGGTGTCCTGATACATTTTTTAGATTTAATCCAAATATTTAAATTAAATTTAGAATTATTCTAAAGGATCAAGTTGGTTAGATTTTTCCTACATACTCATCACTATAAATAGTGGTTTCATTTTAGAAAAAGGGAGCTCTAAAAATCTGCATACCTCTATTGAAATCTTGCCAGGATATCATTTGGAACACGCACGTCATATATTTGCGCTGAGGAACACGCCATTTAAGTACCAGTGGGACAATTCTGCTTCTCATCTCTTCATAAGCACATACAGGCACATACACTTCAATTGATATACACATACAGGCACAGGCACATACAGGCACATACGCTTCAACTGATATACACATACAGGCACATACGCTTCAACTGATATAGGGACGCCATTTAAGTACCGGTGGGACAACTCTGCTTCTCATCTCTTCATAGGCACATACGCTTCAACTGATATGGGGACAAACCTTGTATGAAATTTGAAATGGAGAAAGCTAAACGATACTCATTGGCACGAGTTAAAAACAGCCTCATATCCTTCAAGGCTCCTTGACACGAGTCGAAACGACATCATATCACTCAAGGGTCTTTGGTATGAGTTGAAACGACATCATATCCTTCAAGATACTCCTTGGCACGAGTTAATTGAAACGATCTTATATCTTTAACTGTAGTGTAGAGACTTCCTTGCACTACATACTCTCGAGTGATATATACTCTGAAGTGGTGTACAAGCAAGTCTCGATGGGACATTTGTTGACATAGAAATTTGATAAATATGAATAATTTTTAATATTAGTATATTTGAATATATTTTGGTTAATATTGATATTATCTAATTTGTTTAATTAGATATTATCAAAGGAGTTTGAACATATCCAAACTCTTCTATCCTAAAGTTATAAATAAGAGCTTTCGCAATCATCCTAGGAAAATCATGTAAACATCATGAAAATATTATTCAAAGATCACAATAAAATGATCCTGAAAGTAAAAGCCCCCTCATGAAGATCATACCAATCATGGGCAAATTATGCTGTGGACCCAAGTCTACCTTGCAAGGTGGACCTGGGTCCAAAACTACGTCGTTTTGTTTTTGTTTTTTTTTTGTTTTGTTTTTTTTTTTTTTTTTTTTTTAATTAGTAAACATGTTGCTGAATATAGAGTTGTCCAAAAATGTGTAAATGTAGAGGTTTCAAAGTGTGAATGTAGAGTATAGAAATCGTGAATGTAGATTTATGATTGTGTGAATGTAGAGTTGCCCAGAAATGTGTGAATGTGGAGGTTTCAAGTTGTGAATATGAAGTATAGAAATCGTGAATGTAGAGTTATGCATGTATGAATCTGTAATAGAGTTAAGAAGTTTTAGCAACTTGTACGTAGCCCTATAATGTGTGAATGTGGAGTTCTCAAGTTGTGAATATGGAGTATAGGACCTGTGAATATAGAGTTTTGAATGTGTGAATGCATAACAGTGGTAATATAGTTACTAAACATATAATCCTGTAATGTGTGAATGTGGAGTTTACAAAGTGTGAATGTAAAGTATAGTGTATGTGAATGTAGAGTATAGTGTATGTGAATGTAGACCAAGGTCCACCTTGCAAGGTGGACCTGGGTCCACAGCATAATTAACAACCCCCAATCATGCATGTTGGTACAAACCTCTATTTAAGATCAAGCCATTTAAACCCGGAAGCCCGCCCTTCAATAGAGTGTCCAAGACATCCAATTGAAGAATCAGAGGACCATCCAGAGATCTTGTACCTACACCACATTGACACTACTTGTAACCTGAATTTTGAATTTTAATATATAATTCAATTTTCTTTGTTCACAGTATATATTTTTAAATCATAATTAATAAATATATATTTATAATTTATGGTAATAATGATAAGCTAACTATATAAAATACTAGATTTTTTGTTTCAAAATTAAAAAAAAAAAGAAGAAAAGATAATAGGTGACCGCTTAGAAGGTTGAGTCCAACATCCTATATCATTGAAATGTGAAACTAAATGCTACACAAATATAAAGAAATAAAATTACATTTTCGCTACTAGGTATTTTTGTGGTGTAGTGGTAAGCGCGCGAACTTAACATACAATTGGTATAAGAGCAAGTCACGGGTAAGACGGGTAGGTGTTGGGAGGGGATTATATTGTGGGCAACGCAGCGTACAAGGCCAAGTCACCCAAGTGCAGTTGAGGCTAGCTAACAGGTGCTAGGGACTGTTGACAATTTAGATGACCGAATCCGGCATTCTTCAATTGAAATGTGACACTAATTATTTTGAGACTTTGAAACTCAAGTATACTATATCAAATAATATATATACACAAATGATAATATGTGTCACTTGAAAATGTCAAAAAGTCTTACACTTTTACCATCATAAATTTTCAAACTTAACTATAAAATCGCGTCATCATAACGTGCTTATAAGAAAAAAGATATATTTATCTTTGCATGCAAGCCCAACCCACAAGTGGGGATGGGTAGCATCATGCTGTTCATCTCGTCACCTAACAAGATAGTTGACCAGAAAATGAAGCATAATTATATTATTTTGTGCTCACTCGAGACATGAACTTACCTCTTGTACCATACATGACCACAGTCGTCCAAGGGAACCCTAACAATAATAAATTTGGGAAGACATGAAAGGGACTATTCATGCAGCCCAGTCTATTCATATTTTCCTTTACTTAGCCTTTTGGGAGTACTTGTTCATTCATGGGACCCCTAACAACAATCATTGAGTGTGATGGACCCTTGTAGTTGTCCAGCTTTAGAACAACCTTTTGCTTCAAACATTAGATGGAATGTCATGCATGTTCTGTTCTGTTATGGACAAGTGGATTTTAGTGTCAGTCTATTCTGTTCTGTTCTTTTCCATCTCCTGGCTTTGCTCTCTTCTTTGCATGTGTATATATAGATATTTGCAGCCTTTCGATCGTGCCGTAAGGACGATGAGTGCATGCGTCGGTCTAGTTTGAATTGTAACATTTTCCGTTAATCATTATTACTATTATAATGATAATAATGTTTAATGTTCAGTATTTTATATGGTGTAAACTGTTTAGGTTACTAAGACTTAATTACTCAATATTTGATTAAAATGCGTTTAGTTGTAATCAAACACAGGCTAAGTTTGCCTCAGTGACTCAAAGTGCATGTGTATCAAGCATGTTAAGTGTTCTATATTATGTTAAAAGGAAAAAAAATTATAATTCTATAACATGTCCTTGAGCTAATTAAACTTTTCATCTTGATAAGATTGACAAACTACCCCCTCAAAGTGAGAGCTTCTTGTGCGTAATGAACAAATGTTTAGCCTCTGTGTTCAACTAAGTTATCATGATTTATATATTTCTAGATGCTCTGTCGGGCAGGAGCGTGGGGTTCTTGGGGTCCAGAATTCAACCTTTTGGGAATAAAGATTGACAAAGTAAGGGTGTGTTTGGTTTGCACATGGGAATCGGAATCGGTATGGTATCAAATACTTGGTAAGGGTAATGAGTTTTGATAAAAGTATTTTATATGTTTGGTAGAAGGGTGGGATGTGAATGATTATTAATAGTTGGGAAGAAATGAGGGAGGGAAACAAAACGACCCTTATTTAATAAGGGTATTGGTGTTTCAATTAATAGGGTATTTCAAACCCATAGTAATATTCTAAAAACCTGTCAACTAAACAATAAGAATCACTCTGATACCCATACCTTATACCAAAACCGTTCAACCAAATACACCCTAAATATAAAAAAAAAAATAAAAGAAGAAGAGAGAAAGAAAATAGATGAATTGTCGTCTCAACCGCTTTTTAAGGAAAATTTAATAATGTGTATGTATGCTGTGCTTCATTTGGGATTTGCTTTACTACAATGTCTTCCTGTGATTGTAATTTAATACGATGTTTGATGTTTCTTGTCCCGTAGGCATCGAGGTTTTCGTGGACTGATCTTTCCAAAAAGAAATTATATTCTAGACACTGCGTATACTATATGCTAGTTTATTTAGTTATTGTGAAAAAATGATGGGGAAATGATTTCTCCAAAGGCACTAAGTGGAAGCCCAATCATTATCAATGGAATAGCTATACCATGGATCCGGGTTCATCTTGCAAAGTAGACTCATCATAATTTAGATACTGAATGTTCACAATTTACATACGAAATATTTAGTTTGTGTCAATATTCTGTGTATTCATGTTATTAACACAGGTTGTGATGTGTGTGTGCATTCGAATGTTAAGAGGATAAGTTCTGTGTATTTTGTGTATTCTGGACAAACGTTCTGTGTATTATAGGCAAACGTTCTATGTATTCTAGATAATGATTATGTGTATTATAGATAATGAATTCCCTAGAGTACAGTTATTCGCATCTGCGTCCACTAACATCGAAACGACGTCGTTTCGGACCAGGATCCACAGTGTATTGTGGACAGTGGTCCACGATATATAACGATGGTGAGTTATATATGCTTTCGAAATTAGAGATTTGAACCAATGACTCAAATAGATCATATATAGATTCTTATCATAGTTATCATTGCCTATTGAGTTACACATGCATAATGCATTTGATATTTTAGAGCCACGCACCACAATTAAAATTAGTTTGCAGGAAAAAAGAAGAAGAAAGAATTTACTGCATCCAAGAAATGAAACCTTGAGTTCAGTTCAAAATATAATTGGGTAGGAACTAGACTGGAAAATAGGGTTTAAATCATTAGGCACTATACTTCAAATTAAAGATATGTCACATTATGGGCCATGGGAAAATGAAAATAGAGAACCAAAAGTTTTGTTTGATTGCCCATGTAAGTTTGTAAAAAAAAGAACCAATTTTTCCATATAGCTTATGTTGGAGAAACAAATGATTCCTTTCGCAGAATCTCATGGAAAGACACCACGGAAATGTTGGGAAAAGATGGAAAATGAATGTAGCTTTGGGGACCCATCTTTACTTATAGTACAATATTCTTCACTTGCATATACATTGATCCATGGGGGAAGAATGTGCATATGTAGTAAATTTTTAATGCATTAATAAAATTATTTTAATTTGTTTTATAAATTCTTTTACCTATTGTCATTTATTTTTATTAGGCAAAATTGATTTATGAATAATTTGGTCAAGTCTCGTTAAATGAATTAAATAGGCAAAATAAGACAAAAGATGTATTCAATTTGTTGTATAACATATGTTAGGATTTTTTTCAAAAAAAAAAAAATGTTAGGATTAAGCGCTTACCAATACGCAAAAAGTCATAGCTAGTAGCAAGGCTTAACTTAATTTATTCTTTATTTCTCTCTACTTGCATACTGTGAGCATAAATATAATATGTGCAGTCCAACTATCAGCTTAGGCTTTTAGTTGAGATGGAGCACATAATTCAATTTGGTATCAGAGCCATGCAAAAGATCATGGGTTCGAATCTCCGTGTGAGCATAAATATAATATGTGCAATCCAACTATCAGCTTAGGCTTTTAGTTGAGATGGAGCACATGATTCAATTCATACTAGTCAGTGTCACATTTCGATTGTAGGAGCACCTACTACTCTACTAGTCTCAACTACACAATATGCTTTCAATGGGATTTGCACTCGAGACCAAACGCTTATCACTATGCCAAAAACTATACCACTTTACTTATTGGTCCGGGCAAGTATATATATATCTAAAGGGAGGGGTGGGTGAATAGACTTTTAAAATCTTTTGAAGGATTAAAATTATCAAAGTGTTTGCAGCAAAAGTCATGTACTTACCAAGCTTTGTTTGTAGCTTGTTTAAATGTTCCGCAAATAATATAAGAAATAATGCGCATCTATTTGAGTTTGTTCGAGCAGTAAAGTAAATGAGTAAAGGGATTGAGGTTATTTTTTGGGGTGTTCAATCGGTTAACTGAAGTTTTTAAAATTTTAACCGTTAATCGAACTGAACTTTTTTATTACCGAATTAACTGAATTGAACTTTTTTCGGTTAATTGGTCGGTTTAATCGAACTGAACTTTTTTATTACCGAATTAACCGAATTGAACTTTTTTCGGTTAATTGGTCGGTTAACCGATTAATCGGACTTTTTTAAGCTAAAGTTTTAAATCCTAAAAATAGTTAATACTTAATATAATAAAAAATCCAATTAAAATATTGCATATAATAATAAATCCACAAGAAAATATACAAAAATAATACCATAACAACACTACTACAAATTTATAGGGATTTTACATATTTGATTATATATATATATATATATATATATATATATATATATATATTTAAAATTTCGGTTAACTGGTCGGTTAATTCAGTTAACTGAAGTTTCGAACCGAATTAACCGTTAACCAAAATTTTAAAAAACTTTTAACCATTAATCGAATCGAAAAAGTTCAATTAAAAAATGGTTAACCGAAATTTGTTGATTAACCGAAAATTTACCGAAGTTTGCACACCCCTATATATATACCAAACACTATAATTGAAATTTCTAGTATTGAAATTTTTACCTACCAAACAATGTAATTTGAATTCCAACTTTATTCTCACTTTATTTCTTTCTCACAGGATTACAATTTCTTTCTTCTGTAATTCTCTCATTGCAACCAACAGCATGTAAGTAGATTGGGTTATGCTATCCATGTAAATGCATCTTCCATGAATTAGTACCAAAAAAACACAAGTTATGGTATATATACATTGGTGCTTATTGAGTTTGCATATTGATATGTTAAATGGGTTTAATTTGTGCATTATCCTTGTATAAATTGCGCCAAGTCATGTAATAATTCACATAATACTTATCAGTTTCACCTACTTACTCTATAAGTGCAATATATGTAATATTTATGTACGCTATCTATAAGCATAAATCGCCTATCAACTAGTTAACTAAAAATAAGAAACACAAGTCTTACGTGGGACTCTTTGGTGCAACTAATCATTTCAGAAGGAATTGTACAATGCTCAGCTCGTTCGTATGTATGAAACTTTCAGAACTATTTGAGATGTACACCCATTCCAGCTGGATGAGAGGGAGAAAGAGATTATGTAGCGTATGTGATAAAAGAGTGTGTAGAGTTGTGTTAGCGAGATAAAGTGATAAGACTGTCTGTAGGGTATTTATTGAATTGAAGTTGGAGAAACAAAAACTGAGACCGTGCGAGAGGAGGAGGAGGTGGTGGCGGTTTTGCCGCCGGTGGCGTGGTGTCCGGGTTGGTGGCGGTAGCGGTAAGTGTTGGTAGGGTTGGTGGATGGTTAGGTCTACGAAAAACAATAATTTAGGGAAGAATTTTATTATTGATCAATCTGATTTACAAAATACAGGAAGAGATTATTTATACGAGTACAAGGATTAGTGAATTAGTCTCAGTCAGTCAAAATGATACAATACAGTTAGAGGGGGAAGAAATTCTAGTGTAACTAGAATATAGAGTCCTAACAAGTGATAGAGAACTAAGAGAGATGAAAATAAAAATATGAAATTAGAATTAAACTCAAGATAAAATAAGGAATAGTTAAGTCATTTATTTCTCTTGGGGAGCAGTTTAGAGGGCTAAGTCTAGCGTCGTGCACTCGAAATATTACACTTAACTACTAGTTATAATTTTTAGCATAGTGGTAAGAACTTGATCCTAATAATTGGTGGCGACTTAGAGGGCTAAGTCCGGCAATTTATATCATGGACCAGGGCTCACATAACATTATGCACCCTAAATTGAAATAACGAGATACATAATTAATACTTCTAAAATACATAATTTCATAACATAAACACAAAAAATCACAACACGACACATAACATAGCATTATGGACCCAGCTGGATTGAAAAGTCGAGGTACATGATTCATACTCGTAAGGTACAAAATTTCAAAACACAAGACACAAAAAATCATAACACAAGACACATACGCATATTATATATTTACTTATTTATCAAATCCGATTTAGGTACAAAATTTGTGTTTATAGGCACAAAATTTCACAACACAAGACATATAAATTCATAACATAAGACACAATTACTAATTTGTTCCAGGTGCAGAATTCATATTTTTAAAGTATAGAATTATAGCGCAAGACACCAAAAGTCATAACACAAAACACATACACATGAATTAGGGTCCATAGTGTAGTGTGAACCATGGTCCATGTAATAAGGAATGACTAAGTCCAGCATCATGAAAATCTTCTTAAAATTACCATCATTTCTGTTTTCTTTTTTAAACTTATGGGTGATCCGCTATAAGACCTTGCTCCTAAAATTACTGTGGAAGTAAATCATGAATCACGAAATCAACTCACCGATCAAATCTTAATGTTCATGTGGTAATTCAGGCGACGAACCAATAATGCTAAGCCCCAGGTCAATTACCATCATTTCTGGGTATGGCAATGTTTAGACTCATTAATTGCTTAAATTATGAATTATTGGTCAACTCTGCGAGTTAAATGAAAAAAGAAAATATGAATTCGTGTAGTAATCAAATACAAAACGGGCAATCAATTTATGTTACATGATATGAAGGCTAAATAATATGATGAGGTCAATTTTAAGAAAATATGGCATGACTCTTCTATCCCTCTTCCATTGTCTTCATTACAAAATACGGAGTATTACTGAGACTAGTTTCGCTTGCGATGACTAGATTGGTTTCTCCATAAGAAAGATGGTTCAAACTTCCGGCCTCTTTTAAGTGACTAGAGTGTACGACCGACTATCCATGCCAATCAAATTAGTTATCTTTTGGCTTATATTAAAACTTTGCAAACCATGCTTCTTGACATCCAGGTTGAGAGAGATAAATTGAACAAGTATGATCATATTCTATTGATCGGGATGTACCATATATTAGACTTACACGGATTGGGATTATCTATTTGTTAAAATTATGGTAGATCAGTTTATGATTGTCGTCTTCACAATTGACTTACTTTTCCTAAACATTAATAAGAACATAAGCTCATCCACTACTACAGAAATCATATACAACGTCGGCTAATTAACGTTGGCTAATTAACGTCGGCTAACTAATTAGCCGACGTTATATGTTACTTAAATAATTAAAAATAAATAAAAACCCTATAACGTCGGTTATTAGTAACGTCGGTTATTTACTAATAACCGACGTTAAAGGGTGGACGTTATAAGACGGTGCGATATGACGTTGGCTAAGAGATTAGCCGACGTCGTATCGTGTATATTAGCCATCGACGGACGATACGACGTCGGCTAACCTAGCCGACGTCGTATCCCGCCTATAATTGAATTCGGGCATCGATACGACGTCGGCTAGGAAGGTTAGCCGACATCGTATCCAATTAGTATTAAGCGCGGCGCATACGACATCGGCTAACCTACCTAGCCGACGTCGTATCCCGCCTATAATTGAATTCGGCCATCGATACGACGTCGGCTATGAGTGGTAGCCGACGTCGTATCATTAATGCCGGGCGCGATACGACGTCGGCTACCACTCCTAGCCGACGTCGTATCGCGCCGATTTATAATATTTTAACAAACCCTCCAACTAAAACCGCCATTAATGTGCAGAAAATGCCCCGCATATGACAAACTGACGCATTGAATCCAAAGTGAACAAAACCTCAAAAAAGATATATAGATAGATCTCTAATGTAGACACCATAAATAAAGTATAAAGAGTTAGATTTACATTTGTAGTTGGTATACTATACATATACTATTTTAATCTAGTTTTCCTTCATATTCATGATTACCGTGGTGTTATGCCCTTGGAGTTAGCTAAAGTGGTACACAGAGTAAAGAAGTCGTAATAATGTTGTTTTGTTTCTTCTTTACTTGACACAGAAGTGTATATAATTAATTATCCAAAGTATATTGTATCATGCCAACAAATAATGCACTCATACAATATAATTATTGATTTTTAAGAAATATTTTATAAAATTAATAGTAGAAATGTAAGATTTTAAATATAGGATGGAAAGCATAAATTGGTTGATTGGCTGTTGGGTGACGGTGATTGGTGGTTGTGCCTTGCCGGAAAGGTGCCTGGACGATGGTGGCTAGTGGTTGCGAATGATTGGTTGCTCTACTGCTGGAAAAGAAAAATGACTTCCCCCTAAAAAATGGGAAGTCACTTTCCAGAAAACATGTATATTTTTCATTAACCAAAGCTTCATTTTCCTTTCACTTTAAATTTTTCTCCTTGCTAAACACTGAAAACTCGTTTTCGAGTTTCCAAACACACCTCAAAAGTAGTATCTACCACCTAATATCATATCAACTACAATAAGTATTTAGATAATTACTTTAAAAAGTGCAAATTAAACATTAATTTTAATGTCAACTATAATGAACTTCTCATATATAATCTTATATTGATATATTTTGAATTACTTATTTAAATACAAATATTGGGTATTAAATCAGTTGCGCAATACATGTGAAAAACTATTACTAATACTAAATTCAAACTTAATACTATGAAAAATTAAATTAAAAATTACTTCACTCTTTCCTCAAAAAAAAAAATTACTTCACTCAAACGTGTGTGTATATACATACATACATACATACATA
>CM008337.1:8168224-8196046 GCA_002525835.2 Ipomoea batatas | reverse complement strand
TGTGTGTGTGTGTGTGTGTGTGTGTGTGTGTGAAATATTTTAAATAATTAGTTTTTTTTTTGTAATGTACATAAATAACAAAAAGACTATATTAGGATCTTGTATTGCAATATATACATTATGTTATATAAATTAAAAATATTCAAGCTTAATAGTTATCCATGTATATGTATATACGGTACAAATTTTATTACTTAAAATAATTCAATTAAACATGGTCTTCGTTCTATTTTATTTTAGACTTTTCCTATTATAATTTTTAATTATGCATTTAATTTTAACCATGTATAATATTTATTATATTAATTATAACGTACATATACATATTTGTATATATTATATACATAAATATGTATATAACATATACATACATTATGTTATATAAATTATAAATATTCTAGCTTAATAGCTATCCATGTATATGTATATACGGTACGGATTTTATTACTTAAAATAATTCAATTAAACATGGTGTTCCTTCTATTATTTTTTAGACTTTTCCTATTATAATTTTTAATTATGCATTTAATTTTAACCATATATAATATTTATTATATTAATTATAGCTTACATATACATATACATATATATATTTTATATACATAAATATGTATATAACGTATATATACATTATGTTATATAAATTAAAGAATATTCTAGCTTAATAGTTATCCATGTATATGTATATATATGGTACAAATTTTATTACTTAAAATAATTCAATTAAACATGGTCTTCCTTCTATTTTTTTAGAGTTTTCCTATTATAATTTTTAATTATGCATTTAATTTTGACAATATATAATATTTATTATATTAATTATAACGTACAAATACATATTTATAGATATTATATACATAAATATATATATAACGTATATATACATTATGGATTTATGGTATATAAATTATAAATATTCTAGCTTAATATAAGAATTATTGCCTTTCTAAAAAAGAAATGACGTAAATTCGGGTTTGGTTGGGAACCCACGAGTGATGAACCCAATCTTGATGAATTCTGATATTATCTTTGTGATAAAGAATCTCCTCGTCGAAATTCTCGAAGTAGACATAATAACGGTTCCTGATTTTCCCGGTGATTTGACCGACCCACCAACCGTCATTGTCGAAGGCGTCCACTACCTGGTACATGTTGAAAAAGGTGGACTGCACTTGTGGCGACTGCGGCCGGATTTGTGCGACGTTCTCCGTCAGTGGGGCGGAAAAGTCGTCCGTCATCATATTCTTGTATTGAACTATGTAGACATTGCCGGTGGTCAATTGACCCACCACCGTCGCCTCGTAGTAGGATCCCACGAAGCCGTCATCGTTGCTCGCCACCTCCACCGCATCGCCAATCCGATAACCAACCGTTTGTAGAGTCCTCATAGTTCTTGATTTTCCAGGAAAAATCGGGAGAAATAGATTTTGATGAATAGGAAAACAGATTCAATAGGCGAAAATAAAAACATGAAAAATTAATAGAGTTGATAGTCGAATCCTTACCTTTCCAATTCTCTAGTCCTTTGCTGGTTTATCACTTCCTCCTAGATGGCAGTTATCAAAAACTCATAATGTGATAGAAAGACAAATGTTTAGTTGTGCATATATACATATATATATACATCAGTCAAAAGATTAACATATATAAATCAATCAATAATTTCTGTTAAATTTCCCTTTGTGCTTATATACATATATATACATAATCCGTATAGCATAACATAAATAAATAAATAAATAAATAAATAAATATATATATATATATATATATATATATATATAGGGTTGCACTCTCGTGCGAACTCTCGCCCAGGTAGGAAATGAGAACGCTCCACAGCCGTCCACGTGTCCAGATCAACGAATCATATGCAATTTTAAAAAAATGACGCAGTGGTATTTTCGTAAATAACTGGAACTTTGGTGCACCTAGTTTCACTTAAAAGAGCACCTAGTTTCACTTACAAGTGCACCTATTTTCAATTACAAGTGCGAGTAATTTACCTTGTTAATATTCATGCACCTATTTTTGCAAATATTTTCACTTACAAATGCAATTAATTTACGTTGTTAATATTCATGCACTTAGGTGCAACCTAGGTGCACCTAGTTTTAACATAGGTTGCACCTAGTTATAACATAGGTTGCACCTAGTTATAACATTAGGTGCACTTAGTATTGATGCTCACTTTACAATTCACTTGCGACTGTAATACATTTTACTTGTATCTGCAATACATTTTACTTGCACTTGTGCAAGTAATTTACTTTGTTAACATTCATGCACCTGGTTGCAACCTATGTGCACCTAGTTATAACATTAAGTGCACCTAGTTATAACATTAGGTGCACTTAGTATTGATGCTCATTGTACAATTTACTTGCACTTGTAATACATTTTACTTGCACGTGTGCACCTATTTTCACTTGCATGTGCAAGTAATTTACCTTGTTAACATTTATGCACCTGGGTGCACCTATGTGCACCTAGTTATAACGTTAGGTGCAACTACATTCCGGACACGTGTCGCGCTGTGATTCGTCCGCATTTCTCTCCTGGGCGGCCAGTACGCATTTGAACGCGATCCTATATACATATATATATATATATATACATATACATATATATATATATACATATACATATATATATATATATACATATATATATATATATATATACATATATTAGAAAAGACAATTATGATGATAATAAGAAAAAATCATGTATAGCATATAATATATATAATATATATAACTATGTATAAGATTAGGAAATTAACGTAGTTTTTTTAGGTACATAAATATATATAAGATTAGGAAAATTATTAATGTACTGGATGAAGAATACATCTTGAAATTATGTATTAAATTTTATTTGATTGAAATAACTGAATCAAAATTACAAATATATCACCAAATCACCAATTATATCATCAATTATTCAATCACCAATTAATATTACCATTTTTATATTACCTATTTAACATTTTAATTAATTAATAAATCCAATTATTGAATCACCAACATTTAACCATAATAAATTAATAATTATTAAATTAATTAATTAATTAATTAATTAATAAAATAACTGAGTTTACCAAAATGACCCTAACTTTGAGCGGGAAACTTTAGAAGGAGGATAATGCTTTTATTAATAGATAGATTCCTCCATTTTTCCTTTTTCCACTTCCACATTTCTCCATTTTTTTGGAAAATTCTCCATTTTTCCAAGTTAGTAAACAACCCCCAAATATTTACACCAAATGTCACATCAAAAGGAATATTTTTAACATATTCTCACACCAAATTTTATTCATCTCCAACCCATTTACACCAAAACACCAAATTTCTACACTAAAATAATTTGGTGATGTAAAAGATAACTACGTACATGCGAAATTTTTTTAAAATTATATAAGAGATCCATTTGAAGAGAGAATGAGGAGATGAATCATTGTCTCAAGTTGATTTGATGGATGTTCTGATCAAACTGTCGAAGTATATTGATCAGACTCTTAATCTCTACCAATGAATACATTTGCGAATTTTAATTGAAATCCATTACATTCTTCTGTCACCAACAAAACATTGGGGGAAGATCTTAAAACATTGTAGAGGTTGGAATAAGAATAGGAAATTGAACATATTTGATAGAAAAACGTAAGTAATGTTTGTTTTGGAACAAATAAAGTAGATAGTGTAGAAGTAATGAATTTTATATTTATAGTAAAAAAAAAAATATAAAAGGACAAAAATTGTAGAACGCAAGTGGTAAAAGCTTTGTACCGTTATCAGTAGAACGCAATTATAAAATGCATTACACTTATTGAAACGACACCACCTCTCAGAAGAGTCATGAGTCCAATGCCATACAAAATTTAGGATTCAATTGACTACACAATAACGACAAAATTTAGGATTTGAATGATAAAATGGCAGGTTTGCGCAGTAGAACGCAAGTGGGACTTGCGTTCTACTATGATCAACGCAATTATAAAATGCGTTCTACATTTTGAAATGACCTAAGCACATGCATGAATCCCATCACGTACAAAATTTAGGATTTACGTACAAAATTTAGAATTCAATTGCGTACACAATAAGGACAAAAGTTAGGATTCCAGTGATAAATTGGCAGTACAGTATCAAAATGCTTTCTACTTTTTGAAATGACTAGAAACGACCTAAGCACGGGATACACGGGATTCACAGTAGATTTTTGCAGTAGAACGCATGTGGGAGTTGCGTTCTACTATTTAAAATGACAGAGTCCTATTACGTACGTAATCTAGGATTCCTACAGAATAATGACAATTTAAGATTCAGCGGCAAAATTTTGCTTTTCACAGTAAAATGCGCGTGGGAGTTGCGTTCTACTATTTAAAAAATATGTAACCAGACTGAGATTACGCTTCATTTCCCCACCATTGACTATTAGCTCTCAACCACCGAACTAGGTACGAGACATGTAATATGGAGTTGTTATGGTTTGGTTTGAAAAATTATTTAAATGAGTTGTTGTTGCATTGTTTGTGAGAATATTGTGTTCCGGATCGTTGAAGTGTTGGAGATTTAAAAAGGTAACAAATAAGCTTGATTTTTTGTTTTTTTTTTTTTATATTTACTGTTGTTATAAATATTGATATATTTCATTGCTTCTGATATGTTGTAGTAATTTACTTCGTAGAAAGAGTTAGATCAAATAACATGTCAGGTACGAATTTAATTATGAGTTTAGTAATTTTGTAATGAAAATTTTTATTATTTAAGAATACCGAATTACAATTTTTTTTTATTGTAAGATATCAAATTGTGGCACTCATCTGTTGTTTGTCGTTTAATGATTCAAGTGTAAATGTTGATTTTAATATAGCGCCGCAAAATGTTTTATTTTTGTCAAGAGAATGTTCATTTGAACAGTTGTTGACGGAGATAAAAAAAAAATTGTTTACAAGTCGGACATTTAGAAGATATTTCGCTGTGAGGAAAGTATCACCAAAATCAATTCGAACAGGGTGGTGCTATTTTCCCAATTCCCATCACGAACAATCAAAGTTGGTCATTTTTTGTAAGTGCCATGATATTGTACGGTTCTTTATTAATTTGTGTTAAACGACAACTAACCAATCCGACTACGAATGTCAGCATTGGTCACGATATTAGGAGAGCGGAACACACCCCTATTAATTTTGGTAATCAGGTTGGTGGTCCTTCTCGACGCAACGCACATGCTAAGCTCCCTTCCATGTTCATGAAATGGAGGCTCTTCAATTGGGCGACACTAATTTTGAATCTGATGGTAGTGATAGTAGCGGAAGCGGTGAAGGGGCTGATTATTGGAATGGTTTAGATGATTCGAAAGAATATATCCCACCGGTTGCACATGCTTTGTCATCGACAACATCTCAGTTTACGTCATATGGCCATCGCTCAGATACGTCGGAATGGTATGATGATGTTGATGAGTGCGGACATAGTGAAGTAGATGAATTCTCCTAGAGGAAAGCCATCTCCCGTACTGAGTGAGTCAAGATGCTCATTCAAGCTTTTCTCAGCAAGCTTGGCCAGTTCCATCTCTTCATCTTCAGAAATGAGGATGAGAGGATCACTAGGAGTATCTCAAACTTCGTGACCTCCATTTGCAGCACGTCTGGCCCTTAGCATTTCTTGCCTTGTTATTTCAGCCAATCTCCTTGACATGCGTTTCGGTGTGATCTTCCCCTCTGGCTTCTTTGAATTCATGATGTCCTACAAAATAAACAATGGAGATATTAGGGAGAGAGTTCCCAATATATAAATGGGAAAGGATTACCCCCAACAAAGGGCATGACTGCCAATGGCCGAGTCACGCCCGTGACGGACAGCCTTCTCTGGCTATCACTTTTGTGACAGCCTTGGCTGATTTTTACTTCAATTTTTGCTTCAATTTTTTATTTTAAACTGAGGATTGTAATTATAGTGGCCGGTTTTTACTTTGGGATTTTTACATGTATATTGCTATATTTATGCAGACGAAATAACCAAGTTATACTTAGAATATTAATATTTTGAGACAGAGTTTCACAACAACCCTGGCCATATTGCACATGGTAATACAATATAGACAACATTTTTAATTATACATTACGTTCCACATGGTGGTCTTCTCCGTTTCTACCGGGATAATGACGCTGATATTGGACATTAATAGTTGTATTAATTTGGGTGGGATTCACCACTTGTGAATTCTGCGTACCATCCTGGTCTTCATCAGTATACCACTGTTGAATCACATGCGAAAATGGATCGTTTGGCATTGCATGTGAGGGAGAACGTACTAGTCGCCCTTCATGTTGGGGAGGAACATATGATGACGAACCCGCCTAAAAAATATTGTAAGGAGTGCCATGTGAAATTTGTGATGACGTGTCGTGGTCAAAGATATTGTAGGGACTGGCATGTGGAACCTGTGATGACGATCCAGGATCACAATCACCGAATTGGGCGACATATGGTATTAGAGCACCTAGTGCTTGTGAAAAATCGTTTTGCGTTGTGCCTCCCATTGTATTTGTGTCACCTATGTCGTCATCTCCACCGTGTTGATTTTCAATGTGATCAATGTTATCCTCTAGATCGACGTTTTCTTCAACCTCCCTAGGCGGAACATGACGTCGTCTATGACCCCCTTGCGGGGGGCGACCTCGTCGGTTTACATCTCTACGTCGATCCGGACCGCGAACTTGTGGTATAGGCTCGTACATAAATTCCTGGTCGTTTCTGGGAAAATCCAAAACATATAATACCCGTACCTTAACCTAACAAGTTCATCTCTAGCAATGTTTTACATCACATTCGTGTAATCATTGCTTTCTCCACGCTCCTCCGCCATGTCGCCAGCAATGCTAATATGCCTTAAAGCTTCAACCTAAAAATTTGAAAGTGTAAATCACGTATAAAATATGTTGTAGTTAGTAGAGATATTTAATTCTTATTTTGGTTGTAGTTAAAAGCTAATGACATTCACCGTTGCAATGTATGAAGGGGCCTTTGCAAATACCCTTCGGGCTGATGATGATTCGGATTTCCAATTAACCTGCGACCGTATCGCTAGAACCAATGATCGTAGAGTGGACTTGCAGTTGGACCCAAGAGTGCATGTGGTGCAATGATACTTAAGCGCTCCGCACGTTGTTCCCACATTAGTACGTACTGATTATGAAATATATCCCATTGTTCACTCCTTTGGTGACCATTAAATTTATGCAGTTGTTGACCGTACTCGACATTTGGTGGGATCTCTTGGTATCCATCACATTGTCGACACACCCTGTCCGGATAGTGCCACTCAACGGCAAAAAAATATAGCAAAGGCACCCGGGCTGTCCAAATATGTTGCCCTTCTCGACAACACTGTGGCAGTGTCTCAATGTTGTACGGCATCCATACAAACTGCGTTAGTAAAATTTTGTGTTAGGTAGAAAAAATAAACAACAGAAAAACGCAATAGGAAGTTGCGTTTTCTTTGTATGCAAAAAATCTTTAATTTGTAGAAAGCAATTAACACTTGCGTTCTATTCCATTTGTACGAAACATACATTTTCCACTTGACATCGATCCAATTCATCGCGATATGTGGTATACGTATGATTAGATGTTGAAGGCCATGATTATCTACCGTGACACCTACATGCAAATTTAAAAAATACATCACCAAAGACGAATGCAATTAGATTAAATATATTGCATATGTGGAAAAATACCTTGCACCGTAAGGGGCATCACCATTGTTAAACGGGAGCACGCCTGATGGACGCGTACACGGCAATCGCTCCCATGCCCACAGTTGTAACAAAATTAAACAACCACCAACAATAAAACTTTCGTAGTGTGCCACCCTACACAAAGACCTATACAAAAAAGACAACACAGCCGAGCCCAAGCTATATTGTCCCGCTACAGACAAATCCCCTAAAAAATCTAATAAACATAATTTGATTTTATTTCTAGTGGTTCCGGGAAATAACAAACCGCCCATAAATAAAAAAAAATTATTTCGCGCACGTACTGTTCGCATTGTTCGTCAGTTGCCGTTTCAACTTGGAATGAGCAACGTGTCTGTCTTACGAAGAAATTTTGATAGTTGTACTATTGAAATCATTTACAGTAGGAGTAAATCCTAAAAGAGTTTGTATTTGTGCAAACCGGGTTACGATACTTTGGTCCATTTTGCCAATTACTGGCCAACCATCAACTTTTAAACCCAACAAGACTTCTACATCTTGTAATGTAATTGTAACCTCACTGAACGGTAAATGAAAAGCGTGTACCTCCGGTCTCCAATGCTCAACGAGGGCGGTTATTAGGTGATGGTCGAGTTTCATGTAACCCAATCATGTTACAGCATAAAATCCCGATTGACGTAACAAACGTTCAATACGGTCATCAGTAACAACGAATCTATAAGCAGCACTAGCATAATGTGCACAATTCAAAAGACTGTTGAACCCTGCGTTGATAAGTTAATAAACTCGGTTCGATAGGCCCCGGATGTAAATAACTCCGACTCATAATTTGTCAAAATAGAAAATATATAAGTTAACAAAACACTAGACAACTTTTGGTGGTCCTTCAAAATATGACGTGCTTCTAATTTGTATGGAACATAACATATTTATACCCAGATGATGAACGAAATGTGTATATGTATCATTATACTGTTGAAATGCTTGTTTAAGACAATATTTGAATCAGTCCGTAGTAGTCAAACTACTACGGACTGATGGATGGGGACTGACCTTTACCAAAGGTCAGTCCCCATAATTTTAAAAGGGATTGACTAGTTGGTCAGTCCCATTAAGGGGACTGATATTGTCAGTCCCCTACAATGTGACGTGACCGCGCAACAGTGCACGGTCACGTCATATTTTTTTTTTTTGGTTTTTTTTTTTCTATTATTGAAATAGTAGGATTATGTTTTCATCAGTATTATTTTTGTTACAATCGTGTTATTTTATCCCAACATAAAAATTAAGAAAGCAAGTTTACAAACTAAAATTTTTAAATACAAACAAGAAAGTAGTAGATACTGCAAAAAATTCTTAAAACGGAAAGTATAAATAATTCATTGATTTTCATATATACAGTTACATCATGGGTTTCGCTTGATATGAAGTACGTATTACAATGTTGTCGGGCAGGCTAATTAGCAACAAATTTTATTAAATCTGTATTATATTGTCCAGTTAAACTTGTAATCGGATGAATTAATATATATTTAATGAAAGAAAATGATCATCTCTGCTAAAGAGATGATCATTTTTTCTATCCAAATACATTACTATTATTTTTTTAATAATCTCGCGACATATGTTTATTTAAAGAAATAAAAATATGTCGCGAGTTTTAATTGGTCTACAGAGTCAAATTGCGAGCCATAATTGAAATTCAATACGTCGATATTGTCTTACATAATTTGTATCTGCAACAAAAAAAAATATTTAAAATTTCGAGAATATAAATAAACACTCTCCAAATATTTAACGCAAACTAACATACTCATCGTATTATAAATCCTCACCGTTTTTTCTTCCTTTTTCCCATTGCTGACCGTAAAATATGTAAAAACTTTTGATAATATGTCTGTTTTAACGAAGTGATGCTATTCCATATATTTTCTTTGTATTGTAACTAACTAGTCTAACTAGAACTATTTATAGAGCTCGCAGGCAACACGCAACTTCCATTTTACTGTAAAGTGGATACACAAACACTTTAACTTTAGCACAAACACTTTACCAGTACAACACAACTACCAAATGGGTTGCTCTGGCGCACATGATGAACGCATCTGTCAAATGTGTTCTACTTCAAAGTGGTGGTGAGTCACATGTGTTCTACTACAAAGTGATGGTGAGTCTTGTCAATGTGGCGGGGGTTGCGCCACTTTATCAGTAAAACGCAGCTTGCAATTGCATTTTTCTGGTCCACATGAATGCATCTGGCACATGCGTTCTATCTTTTTGTGGGAATAAACATTTTACAAACAGTATGAAAAATTGCTACCATATGGACAATGCCTATTTGGGGAAAAATTGCCGCCCAAATGAACAGTATCAATTAACAGTGACGAGAATCTGAAGAAAAGGAGTAGTTTATCTGCACAAGGTAATTAAATTGAACAAAGCTCATGGGCTTTTTTCTTCAAAAATCTGCTGTCATCCTTCTTTGCTTTTAATAAATAAATACTATTAGTACATGTTTTTGAATTATAATTTGGAAGGAAATTAGCCTATTATGAGAGACTGACAAAGCCTTTCATTTAAATTGAAGCACAAGAAGAAAAAAAAAATCAATCAAGAGGTAATACTTTACTAGTAAAACGTTTAATCATGTCATGTAGACAAACACTTTAATTTATGAGTAAAACTTCAGTGTATGAGTAAAACGCAACCTCCAATTGAACACTTCTGTTCTCAAAAAATTCTGACAAACATCTTCACTTCGAGTTGCGGGATTTGTTTTTTGAATTTTTTTTTAAAAGGTCCAGATCATTTTCTAAGAATGCAGTTCACATATCTACATCCATTACTAAAGAGTTATAAGTTTTGCGTCACATGATGTAGTTCAAATATGAGTTTTGCACTTTTGCGTCACATGATTTAGATTCTACTGTTGTAATTGTATTAAGTAGATGAAAGTTTATATAACAAGTATTTTTATTCTTACTGGTAATTTGTATATATATTTTAATAAACTTCAAAACTTAAAATTACAAAAAACATAGTAGTAGTTATTGCAAAAAAAATATAAAATTGAAAGAATAAATGATTTATTAACTTTCATATATATAGTTACATCATGAGCTTGTCTGATATAAAATAGGTATTACATTGATAGTTTGCAGACTTATTGAAAACAAACTATCACACCTCTAGCGTGTTTTACAATATAATTTCGCATGTTTAAACATGTAATGGGGCGAAATTACTATTATTTTTTTCATAATCTCGTAACATATATTTATTTAAAAACAATAAATATATGTTGCGAGCTTTAATTGGAATTCGGAGACGATTTGCGAGCTTTAATTGAAATTCAACTTGTTGATATTGCCCTCCATAATTTGTATCTGCAATATGAAAAGATATTCAGAATTCAAGTCAAAATAAATAAGCACTCTCCAAAATATATAACGCAGACTAACATACTCATATAAATCTATATATTCTTACCTGTTTTTTTTTTCCACATAGCAGGCATAAATATGTATAGAAACTTTGGAATAACTTGTAAGTTTTTAGGAAGTGATGCGACCATATCAACAATGCATATATTTTGTTTGCGTCATACATTTTGTTTGTGTTGTAACCAGGCCAGAACTATTTATAGGCAAATGACACCACTAAAATGCAACTGTCAATTTAGTTCTTCCGGTCCAAACAGATATGAACGCAACTGGAATTTGTATTCTTCTGGTCGACAGATGAACGCATATGCCACATGCGTTCTTCTGCGTCATATCAAGTTAGTACAATTTTTTGTTTAATTTCTTTATTGTTTTAAATAAACTACACAAGAATTAAAGGAAGTTCCGGACATACAAAGTACAAACCAGTAAATATTTAGCTAATACCGAAACGAGCATTAAATATGTATACATGTATCAAACTACTACACGTATTACATTATAAACCGAATATGAAATCTTTTATATTAAATATATCAATCTCTTATATTTAAGCAACTAATTTCGCCGTAAATATTATCATGGATAGTATATGTAGTTGACCACGGATAAATATTCTCAACATTACAATGACCAATAACTAGCATTACGATGACGTTATCCTTTATATTGAAGCATACAACATCATCACCCGCATTAATGTCATAATGATCAATTATTTGTTCACGCTGCTCTATGTAGAATGCTTCATCAAAGTGGAGTTGTAGCTTTTTATCTCCAACGATGAACTCGAGTGGACCGTCTTCAACATTAGAGTCGCTGAGAAAAGCACACAACCGGTCATGCTGCATGTTAGGAAGAACTTGTTAGTAAATAACTACAGCAGTCGTAACACTTAACAATTGTTTTAGGCATCTTACTGCTCCAAGTCAACCAAAATTTGTATACAACGAACAACATCGCTCCAGTTCTGCAAACTGAAATATTGGTGGTATTGCAGATCTTGTCATCACCATAATTTGTTCTAATGTGTAAACAAATTAAATTTAATGTATTAATTTCAAACTTTAACATATAATTTAAATAAATAAAATTGTTACGGTACCTAATTCAAATCGACGTGGACTTATTTTTTCCCCATATTGATTAAATTTTCTACGCGGTGTGTAGGAGTGGCCCTTGTAGAAGAAAGTTTCAAAAGTGAAAAAACCTGTATGTCAAAATAGCACAATGTCTCCGTGGAATAAATGATTTTCAACCATGAAATCGAATATTCCATCTGCAAAGTGCATATTTTCGACGAAAACTTCAATTGCGACCGCGTAGTGCCACAAAATTGCTTTAGTAGTCAGATGTTGCATTAGATGACGATGCATACAATTTGGAATTATCATATCCTAAAATAGTATAATAAATAATTATTATACAATTTAAATATATAACATACTAAACTTAGATTGTTAAGATAATTACCAGATTCAGATCAATTTGAATAGCGAACCATGTAAGGGTGCATTCAAATATATCCGGCAAATGTATTTGATTGATGCACGCTATTTAAATGAATTAAAAAAAATATCAACAACAACATAAAAGATGGTAACACTGTAACATTGGTAGTTACCTAGTTATACATGATAGCATCTAAACAAAATAGTAACAAATACAAAAACACTTACGTGAAGGATAATTAATGTGTTGTAGACGTTGTAAGATGACCGTAGTGTATTGTTGGGCATCTATCTTGTTTGCAAATAATGTTGCTTCTGGCGGATTTAAGCCTAGCATTTGTAAATAAATAACCCATCCTTGCGCTGGATAACATAAATATTCATTTGATCCTCTACACGATATAATTGCATACACAATTTTTCTCCTACCAACGGTTATTGCATAGTAACGCATCATTTCTTTTCGAAGGGTGTTCAAACTATTTTCTACCGTAAAATCTACAAATACATCCATATTGGTTCAAAATATCCGTAAACAAATTGGAGTAATGTACTCGTGTTTTGAAATGCTATGCTCTAACGGATTTCACGATTATGCGATATATATACACATCGGGGGAAGCTGTCAAACACTACAGTACAATGCATATGCCGTTTGTGTTCAACTGTTAGCAGTAAAAACACAATTGTCACATGCATTCTACTATTAAAAGACTGATGTGACCGGATACATCATTGACGCACGCGGTCACGTCTGGAAGTGAAACAGTGCAACGCAAATACTAGTTGCGTTCTACCTTCGCACGTCTCCACCACCTCTATAAACTTTGCTCAAATACTTATCTAATTCAAGAACTAATGTTTAAACTATTCAACTAACAACTTGAAACTTCATACTAAAACTATAAATGTGGAAGTGGAGTAAACGCAATTGCAAACGTTTACACATTTTTTGGTAGAATATTTGTAAATATTTCTTGGAGTAAAACGCAGCTGGAAAATGCGGTCCTTGGTTTCGGGTTTTGCAACGCATCTGTCGGATGCGTTCCTCTGGTACCGGCGACTCACCGGCACCGGCAAGTAAAACGCATCTGACAGATGCGTTCTTCGTATAATACGTTGAACGCATCCTTAAGCTGCGTAGTATCGTATGCCTGCAACGCAAATAGTGGATGCGTCTGACGTATTTTATACAAAAAACGCAAGTGTCACATGCGTGTTGATACCGTATTTCAAATTTAAAAAAATAAAAATAAAATAAAACGCAAGTGGGAGATGCTTCTCTGCAGTAAAACGCAACTCCCCAAATTAGTTTTTCACATTCTTGTCAACTATTAATTTACTTCACATTTTTGCCAATAGATTCCCATGCAGTGTCATTTCTGTCATTTACCCCCATCTAATATATACACCCCCATTATTATGTAATATATGTGATATGCTTCATCTTATGCCACATATATTATAGTGCATATAACAATTGTTAATCCTTGTGAAAAAAGGTGAAATCGTCCACCTCAGACGCCCCCACACTCCGGCTCGACAATTTGTAGAGGGCTAAACCATGGTAACTCAATTGATCATCAGAAGCCAAACTTTTGTATAGTTGGCGAAATCTAAGCCATTGATCTCAAGCATTCAACCCAAATCTCTCCACTCGGACTCATGCGAAAGGGTGGACTCATTTGATCATGAGTATGTTTGTGTGTGTGAATTTTGGTTACTATATATATATATATNAGAAGTTTTGACATTTATTCGGAGTGTAATGCAAACATGAAAGCGGAGTTTTCTGAGTCTGCAATGGAAGTGAAGAGAGTCTAGAGTGTGGAGAAAGAGGATGATTATTCTCTAGATTGAATTTATCCGGGTCCGTCTACTCTGAGACGGGTATGGATATGCTGACCCATATTTCGGCATGTTATTCAAATTGGGGAAGGTTTTTTAGAATGACTGAAATGATGCTGCATGGGAATGTATTGACAAAAATGTGAAGTAAATTAATTGTTGACAAGAATATGAAAAACTAAGTTGGGAGTTGTGTTTTAGTGTAGAGAAGCATTTCCCAATTGCGTTTTGTTTTTATTTTTTAAATCAAAATACGGTATCCGAACGCATGTGACAATTGCATTTTGCGTATCTCATACATTAAACGCATCAGGCATTTGCGTTTTAGTCATACGGTAATAAGCACCTCGGAGATGCGTTCCAAGTATTATACGAGGAACGCATGTAAGAGATGCGTTTTAATCGTCGGCCGACAACTCCCCTCCCCGCGTCCGGCGATCGGAACCCCGAACCCAACGTCACTTGAACGCAGTTCCCAAATGCGTTTTATTCGTAACGCAACTTCATACACTATGGTCCTAAATTTTTTATACAAATGTTGGAGTCCCACAGTTGGAGTCCCCCAGTTTGTAAAGTTTTGATTTCTTGCATTTGTACATTATAAATGGCGTAAGTTTTTATTTGAGATTTATTGAGATGATAATATTGTTTTATGAGGTTCGACGACCCATTGTAAGAACAATTTATGTCAGTAAACACATTTAAAACTATTTTGTATTTATTGGCACTTCAATTATTAATGTAGCATCGGAGTATAGTTTCCCAAAGTTGACTAAAAAAATATATACAAACATCAACAAGAAATAAATTATAAAATTCCATTGTAAGGAGTTGCGAATATGTGCAATATAAATGTATATATTAATTTCAATTTTTGAAATTTACAAAAATATAGTTCGAATAACAATTACACTTGTTAATATGTAAATAAAATAACTGTCTAATACTTCTTTCGGTCCAAAACTGAACAATGAAATGATACATAATAAATTTTCATTTATTGAAATTACATATAGAAATATATTACATTTTATATTCCCGGAAATAAATAAAGTACAAAATAAATATATAATAGCGATAGGGGCACAATCCACCTAGCATTTGGCATTGTTTTATTCGAGAGATATTTACTCGATAAAACGAAAAATTGCGACCAAGATGATGTGTTGCAACGCACCATCATTTCCTATCGAAAAAAATTTCATTTGCGAATTTTAATTGAAATTCTGTAGAGTTTTGTTGCATAACAAGCAAACTTTCCGAGAGTATATATATATATATAGTTGTTGAGATTGCTAAAACGTGAGGCATTTGGGCATATTGAAGTAGAGAAATTATGATGTGTTGAGTAGGAAATGGTTGAGAAAGAGTAATATATAGACAGTATGATGTCTTTCAAGTGGTCTATTTATAGAGCTTGGTGTGGAGACGCAAAACGTAGAACGCAAGTAGTACATGCGTTTTACTGATTGAAGTCTACTCGGTCACGTCAATGCTCGCGCGGTCACATCATTTCAGAACGCAAGTAGTATTTTCATAGCGGGAAAAAAAATGATAAATTTGAAATATATCAAACATTATCATCTGACTCCCCTGTAATATCAACAGTTAGAAAGCAGATGGCACATGCGTTCTTCTGTTGACCAGAAAAACTCCATTGCAACATGCGTTCTATTCAAATTCCTATGTTAGTTGCGTTTCCTAAATGTTTATACAGTAGTATTCGTAACATGGCTAAATTCATACCTTCTTTTGTTGATCGTTGATAAGATTTACGATACAATTTAATAAATTTAGTACGAGTAACTATGGCCAAGCAGCTTTATTCAGTTCAAAAGTCATCAAATACTGAACTATATTCCAACAAAAAGGAACAAACAGCACTTACTTTGAACATGTGTTGCCGCGCCTTCAAATCTGGTAGAGGGATGTATATCCGCTTGTCAAATCGTCTCCTAATTGCCTGTAGAAGACAACTGTTAGCACAAAATCAATATGGTCATGCCATTTACAATTAATTAACTATTTAACTGATCAAGAGCATATGGAGTATTTGTGGCTGCAAGGACGAGACGTGATATGATAGATGACTGCTGACAAGAAGAAAACAGATGTTAGTTGCGTTTTATAGTCATCTTTATTCACGTGAATGCTGACATGCTGACAAGTAGTAAACAGATGGTAGTTGCGTAGAAGAACTACATTGCCAGTTGCGTTTTACTGGGCGTTTTTTTTTTCTTTTTTAGAACCATGGGCGTTAAACATTTAGCTATAAATAGTTCGACGAACTCGTTATTGCACAAACAAAATATATACATTGCTCATATGGTAGCTTCATTTCCCAAAGAAGCACGCGTTATTCAAAAGTTTTTATATATATTTCGGCCTCCCATGGGAAAAAAAAAAACGGTAAGCATATATAAATGTGTATGAATATGTAAGTTTTCTTTATATATTTGGGGAGTGTTTATTTATTGTCTTGAATTCTGAATATCTTTTCTTCTCGCAGATACAAATTATGGATGGCAATATCGACAACCTGAATTTCAATTAAAATTCGCAAATCGTCTTCGAATTTCAATTAAAATTCGCAACATATATTTATTGTTTAAATAAATATATGTTGTGAAATTTAAGAAAAAAATAATAATAATTTTGTCCAATTACAGGTTTAACCATGCGGCTTAGTTTGTATGATAGTTTGTTCATAATAAGCCTGCACGGTAACAATGTAATAGGTATTTTATATCATACAAGCTAATGATGTAACTGTATATATGAAAATGAATAAATCATTTATTCTTTAAATTTATTTATTTTTGGTATTTTAGTTTTGGATTAAACGTATTTACTCAAAGAAACTTTGTTTAAAGCAACCATAAATTAAAACCTTCAGTAATTGCAACTTCCACAAAGCTTCCTGTGTTATACAAAACATTGAAGGGGACAAACAAAAACAAGAAATGAGTAATTAAAATTAAGCATCCAGACCCATGGTGTTCAGTTTTGGGTTCCTATGAATACGTGAATGGCAAAGAAGATGAAAAATAAGAAATTCGACGAACTTATGTTCAATGTATTAGATCTGTTGAAATACGAAATGGATGACTCCTATCAAGACCAAAGAATGGGAAATATTTTACACCTTAGAGCAACTCCAACCATCCCAACACCAAAACACCTAATTTTTACACCAAATATCAAATCAAAAGGAGAATATTTTCAACATATTCTCACACCAAATTTGATTCATCTCCAACCCATTTACACCAAAACACCAAATTTCTACAGTAAAACACTTTGGTGATGTAAAAGATAAGTACGTACATAAGATATTTTTTTTAACAACGTATATAAGAGATCCATTTGAAGAAGAGAGAATGAGGAGATGAATCATTGACTCAAGTTGATTTGATGGATGTTTTGATCAAACTGTCGAAGTATATTGATCAGACTCTCGATCTCTACCAATGAATACATTTGCGAGTTTTAATTGAAATCCATTACATTCTTCTGTCACCAACCATCCCAACTCAAACATTGTAGAGGTTGGAATAAGAATAGGAAATATTTAATAGAAAAACGTAGAGTCATTTTCATTTTTGGTCCTACTGTTATTGGGGCATTGTCAATTTTAGTCCACTTCATTAATTTTTGCCACATTGCAGCTAGTCTTATTTAGTCCTTACCACTTTTAGTCCACCGTTAAATATTTTGTCAAATAATTGTCCAAAACAAGGGTATTTTGGTCTTTTCATGCTTTGGCATCTCCTTTACCCTTTGCAGTGGTTTTCCTTATACATTTTCATCCAATGAAGAGGTCCAACGAAAGCCATGCGTTTGTAATGTGGCTCACATGGCTTTCGTCAGACCTCTTCATTGGATGAAAATATGTAAGGAAAACCACTGCAAAGGGTCAAGGAGATGACCAAAGCATGAAAAGAGCAAAAATACCCCTGTTTTGGATGGCCATTTGACAAAAATTTTAATGGTGGACTAAAAGTGGCAAGGACTAAATAAGACTGGCCGCATTGTGACAAAAATTAATGAAGTGGACTAAAATTGGCAATGCCCCAATAACAGTAGGAATAAAAATGGAAATGACTCGAAAAACGTAAGTACTGTTTGTTTTGGAACCAATAAAGTAGATAGTGTAGAAGTAATGAATGTTATATTTATAGTAAAAAAAAAATATAAAAGGACAAAAATTGTAGAACGCAAGTGGTAAGAGCTTTGTACCGTTAGGCAATTATAAAATGCATTACAGTTATTGAAATGACTCCACCTCTCAAAAAAGTCGTGAGTCCAATGCCATACAAAATTTAGGATTCAATTGACTACACAATGGCATATAAAATGGCAGGTTTGCGTACGACACAGTAAGACACAATAAAATGGCAGGTTTGCGCAGAAGAACGCAATTGGGACTTGCATTCTACTGTGAATCTGTCATCGTCCAAAATTTATAATTGTAGTACACAATAACAACAAAAGTTATG
Organism: Ipomoea batatas; assembly: GCA_002525835.2. Lineage (NCBI taxonomy): Eukaryota > Viridiplantae > Streptophyta > Magnoliopsida > Solanales > Convolvulaceae > Ipomoea > Ipomoea batatas. The sequence goes on along the minus strand of CM008337.1, from coordinate 8,177,079 downwards.
ATTCTAGTGATAAATTGACAGTACAGTATCAAAATACTTTCTACTTTTTGAAATGACTCGAAACGACCTAAGCACGGGATTCACAGTCAGTAGAACGCATGTGGGAGTTGCGTTCTACTATTTAAAATTTTCTCCCGTAAACTAGGATTCCTATAGAATAACGACAAAATTTCAATAAGAACAAAAGTTAGGATTCCAGTGATAAATTGACAGTACAGTATCAAAATACTTTCTATTTTTTGAAATGACTAGAAACGAACTAAGCACGGGATTCACGGGATTCACAGTCAGTAGAACGCATGTGGGAGTTGCGTTCTACTATTTAAAATTTTCACCCGTGAACTAGGATTCCTAAAGAATAATTCGGCGGCAAAATTTAGCTTTTCGCAGTAGAATGCGCGTGGGAGTTGCGTTCTACTATTTAAAAAATATCTAGCCAGACCGACATTACGCTTCATTTCCCCAGCATTGACTATTGGCTCTCAACCACCGAACTAGTTACGAGACTTTGGTTTGAAAAATTATTTAAATGAGTTCTTGTTGCATTGTTTGTGAGAATATTGTATTCCGAATCGTTGAAGTGTTGGAGATTTAAAAAGGTAACAAATAAGCTTGAATTTTTTTTTGTTTTTTATATTTATTGTTGTTATAAATATTGATATATTTCATTGCTTCTAATATGTTGTTGTAATTTACTTCGTAGCAAGAGTTAGATCAAACAACATGTCAGGTACGAATTTAATTATGAGTTTTGTAATTTTGTATTGAAAAATTTTATTATTTAAGAATACCGAATTACAATTTTTTTTTTTTATTGTAGGAGATCAAATTGTGGCACTCATATGTTGTTTGCCGTTTAATGATTCAAGTGCAAATGTTGATTTCAATATAGCGCCGCAAAATGTTTTATTTTTGTCAAGAGAATGTTCATTTGAACAGTTGTTGACGGAGATAAAAAATTGTTTACAAGTCGGACATTTAGAAGATATTTCGCTGTGGGGAAAGTATCACCAAAATCAATCCGAATAGGGTGGTGCTATTTTCCCAATTCCCATCACCAACAATCAAAGTTGGTCATTTTTTGTAAGTGCCCTGGTATTGTACGGTCCGTTATTAATTTGTGTTAGACGACAACCAGCCAATCCGACTACGAATGTCAGCTTTGCTCACGATATTAGGAGAGCGGAACACACCCCTATTAATTTTGGTAATCAGTTTGGTGGTCCTTCTCGACGCAACGCACATGCAGACCTCCCTTCCACGGTTCATGAAATGGAGGCTCTTCAATTGGGCGACACTGATTTTGAATCTGATGGAAGTACTGATAGTAGCGGAAGCGGTGAAGGGGCTGATTACTGGAATGGTTTAGATGATTCCGAAGAATATGTCCCACCGGTTGCACATGTTTCGTCATCGACAACATCTCAGTTTACTTCATATGGCCATCGCTCAGATATGTCGGAATGGTATGATGATGTTGATGAGTTTGGACAAACTATACATTCGCATAGTTCGTCCATTCAAGTTGGAATGGTTTTTGAAAGTTACCCAGCTTTAAAGAAATTGGTAGCACATCACAACCTTGCTCAGCACCGACATTTCAAGACCGATTTTAAGCAAGGAAAATATTGGAAGGCCACATGTTTGTATCCTGATCAATGTGCGTGGATGATTGCAGCGAGTCAAGTTCCAATTGTAGGGCACTGGATTGTTAAAAAGTTTAATGATAAGCACAGCTGTCGTGTGGATTACAGTGAAGGCGGGGAAGACTACATCCTTACTAGTCAGCTCATTGCGGATTTAATTTTGCCAAAAATTGTAGAGGATCCGAAGTACAAAATCAAGTATGTCCAACAAGATGTAAAGGCCAAATGGGGTGTTGATGTTGGTTACAAAAAGTCTTGGTATGGCAGAGTGCGCGCTTTGGAAACATTGTATGGCACTTGGGAGGAGTCCTACAACGTTCTTCCGCAGATGTTACTAGCTTTACAGCAAACAAACCCCGGCACGTACTGTTCACATTGTTCGTAAGTTGCCGTTTCAACTTGGAATGTAGCAACGTGTCTGTCTAACGAAGAGATTTTGATAGTAGTACTATTGAAATCATTTGCAGTAGGAGTAAATCCTAAAAGAGTTTCTATTTGTGCAAACCGGGTTACGATACTTTGGTCCATTTTACCAATTACTGGCCAACCATCAACTTTTAAACCCAACAAGACTTCTACATCTTGTAATGTAATTGTAACCTCACCGAACGGTAAATGAAAAGCATGTACCTCCGGTCTCCAACGCTCAACGAGGGCGGTTATTAGGTGATGGTCGAGTTTCATGTAACCCAATCGTGTTACACCTTAAAATCCCGATTGACGTAACAAACGTTCAATACGGTCATCAGTAAGGACTCTATAAGCAGCACTGGCATAATGTGTACAATTCAAAAGATTATTGAACCCTGCGTTAGCCCAAACCGATTCTGATCGATGATGCACTTGATAAGTTAGTAAACTCGAATTGATAGGCCCCAGATGTAAATAACTTCGACTCATAATTTGTCAAAATAGAAAATATAAAAACTAACAATACACTAGACAACTTTTGGTGTGTATATGTATCATCATACTGTTGAAATGCTTGTTTAAAACAGTATTTGGATAAGTCCGTAACAGTTGACTGATGGATGGGGACTGACATTTACCAAAGTCAGTCCCCATAATTTTACAAGGGACTAGTTGGTCAGTCCCATTAATTTAAGGGGTCTGACATTGTCCCATTAATTTTAAGGGGACTGACATTGGTCAGTCCCCTTCAATGTGACGTGACCGCGCAATAGTGCGCGGTCACGTCATATTTAATTTTTTTTTTTTCGTTTTTTTTTATTATTTAAATAGTGGGATCATGTTGTCAGCAGTACAATTGGGCAGGTGAACATATGAACGCAAGTAGTAAATGTGTTCTACTGTGATGGTGAGTGAGTCTTGGGGGTTGCGCCACTTTATTAGTAAAACGCAACTAGCAACTGCATTTTTCTGGTTCATATAAATGCATCTAGCACATGCGATTTTTCTTTTTGTCAGAAGCACTGAAAAATTGCTACCGTATGGACAGGGTAATTAAATTGAACAGTGACGAGAATATGAAGAAATGGAGTAGTTGATCTGCACAAGGTAATTAAATTGCACAAAGCTCATGGATTTTTTTTTCAAAAATATGCTGCCATCTTTCTTTGCTTTTAATTTGGAAGGAAATTAGCATATTATGAGGGACTGACAAAGCCTTACATTTAAATTGAAGCACAAGAGAAAAAAATCAATCAAATTGTCGAAATACTTCACTAGTAAAACATTTATTAATGTAATTGTATTAAGTAGATGAAAGTTGATATAACAAGCATTTTTATTCTTACTGGTAATTTGTATATATATTTTAATAAACTTCAGAACTTAAAATTACAAAATAACATAGTAGTAGTGATTACAAAAAAAAAATTAAAATTGAAAGAATAAATGATTTATTAACTTTCATATATACAGTTACATCATGAGCTTGTCTGATATAAAATAAGTATTATATTGATAGTTTGCAGACTTATAAAAAACAAACTATCACACCTCTAGCGTGTTTTACAATATAATTTCGCACGTCTAAACCTGTGATTGGGCGAAATTACTATTATTTTTTTTTCATAATCTCGTAACATATATTTATTTTAAAAAATAAATATATGTTGCGAGCTTTAATTGGAATTCGGAGATGATTTGCGAGCTTTAATTGAAATTCAACTTGTCGATATTGCCCTCCATAATTTGTATCTGCAATATGAAAAGATATTCAGAATTCATGTCAAAATAAATAAGCACTCTTCAAAATATATAACGCAGACTAACATACTCATATAGATCTATATATTCTTACCGATTTTTTTTCCACATAGCGGGCAGAAATATGTATAGAAACTTTGGAATAACTTGTAAGTTTTTATGAAGTGATGCTACCATATCAACAATGCATATATTTTGTTTGCGTCATGCATTTTGTTTGTGCTGTAACCAGGCCAGAACTATTTATAGGCAAATGAAACCACAAAAACGCAACTGTCAATTTAGTTCTTCTGTGTCATATCAAGTTAGTACAATTTTCGTTTTATTTCTTTATTGTTTTAAATAAACTACACAAGAGTTAAATGAAATTTCGGATATACAAAGTACAAACCAGTAAACATTTATACATGTATCAAACTACTACACATATTACATTATAAACCGAATATGAAATCATTTATATTAAATATATCAATCTCTTATATTTAAGCAACTAATTTCGCCGTAAATATTATCATGGATAGTATATGTAGTTGACCACGGATAAATATTCTCAACATTACAATGACCAATAACTAACATTACAATGACGTTATCCTTTATATTGAAGCATACAACATCATCACCCGCATTAATGTTATAATGATCAATTATTTGTTCCCACTGCTCTATGTAGAATGCTTCATCAAAGTGGAGTTGTAGCTTTTTATCTCCATCTATGAACTCGAGTGGACCCTCTTCAACATTACAGTCGCTGAGAAAAGCACACAACCGGTCATGCTGCATTTTAGGAAGAACTTGTTAATAAATAACTACGGCGGTTGTAACACTTAACAATTGTTTTAGGCATCTTACTGCTCCAAGTCGACCAAAATTTGTATACAACGAACAACATCGCTCTAGTTCTGCAAACTGAAATATTGGTGGTATTGCAGATCTTGCCGTCACCATAATTTGTTCTAATGTGTAAACAAATTAAATTTAATGTATTAATTTCGAACTTTAACATATAATTTAAATAAATAAAATTGTTACGGTACCTAATTCAAATCGACGTGGACTTATTTTTTCCCCATATTGATTAAATTTTCTACGCGATGTGTAGGAGTGGCCCTTGTAGAAGAAAGTTTCAAAAGTGAAAAAACCTGTATGTCGAAATAGCGCAATGTCTCCGGGGAATAAATGATTTTCAACCATGAAATCAAATATTCCATCTGTAAAGTGCATGTTTTCGACGGAAACTTCAATTGCGACCGCGTAGTGCCACAAAATTGCTTTAGTAGTCAGATGTTGCATTAGATGACGATACATACAATCTAGAATTACATATCCTAAAAATAGTATAATAAATAATTATTATACAATTTAAATATATAACATACTAAACTTAGACTGTTAAGATAATTACCAGATTAAGATCAATTTGAATAGCGAACCATGTAATGGTGCATTCAAATATATCCGGCAAATGTATTTGATTGCTGCACGCTATTTAAATGAATTTAAAAAAAAAATATCAACAACAACATAAATGATGGTAACACTGTAACATTGGTAGTCACCTAGTTATACACGATAAGATCTAAACAAAATAGTAACAAATACAAATACACTTACGTGAAGGATAACTAATTTGTTGTAGACGTTGTAAGATGACCGTAGTGTATTGTTGGGCATCTATCTTGTTTGCAAATAATGTTGCTTCTGGCGGATTTAAGCCTAGCATTTGTAAGCAATTAACCCATCCCTGCGCTGGATAACATAAATATTCATTTGATCCTCTACACGATATAATTGCATATACAATTTTTCTCCTACCAACGGTTATTGCATAGTAACGCATCATTTCTTTCCGAAGAGTGTTCAAACTATTTTCTACTATAAAATCTATAAATACATCCATATTGGTTCAAAATATCCGTAAACAAATTGGAGTAATGTACTCGTGTTTTGAAATGCTAAGCTCGAACGGATTTCACGGTCATGCGATATATATACACATTGGGGGTAGGTGGCAAACACTACAATACAACGCATCTGCTGTTTGTGTTCAACTGTTAGCAGTAAAAACGCAATTGTCACATGCGTTCTACTGTTAAAAGCCTGATTTGACCGCTCACATCATTGACGGGCGTGGTCACGTCTGGAAGTGAAACAGTACAACGCAAATACTACTTGCGTTCTACCTCCACTGCTCAAATACTTATCTCATTCAAGAAATAATGTTTAAACTATTCAACTAACTTTTTTTTGGAATAAAATTCAACTAACAACTTGAAACTCCATACTAAAACTATAAATATGAAAGTGGTGTAACTGCAAACGTTTACACATTTTTTGGTGGAATATTTGTAAATATTTCTTTGAGTAAAACGCAACTTTGAAATGCGGTCTTTTGTTTCGGGTTTTGCAACACGTCTCTCGGATGCGTTGCTGTGGTACCGGCGACTCACCGCACCGGCGATTAATACGCATCTCGTAGATGCGTTCCTCGTATAATACGTGGAACGCATCTCCGAGGGGCTTAATGTATGAGATACGCAAAACGCAATGGTCACATGCGTTCGGATACCGTATTTTGAATTAAAAAAGAAAAACAAAACACAACTGAGAAATGCTTCTCTCCACAAAAACGCAACTCCCAAATTAGTTTTTCATATTCTTGTCAACAATTAATTTACTTCACATTTTTGTCAATACATTCCCATGCAGCGTCATTTCTGTCATTTCCCTAGTGGTAGTGATGGGGATGGGATGTGGTAGCTACAATCTCTCGCCATCGATCATTCAATTCGTCTCCTGAACTGATCAGATCCGATCCAATCTTCCAATGAACGACGACCTAATTCTCATGCATCGTTAGGTTAGTTCCATCTCATTGATCGATCTCTGCATGCACCATTATTATTATTATTTCTCTCGCTATGAAACCATTTGGTTGTGAGTCCCAGCAGCCTCCAATATTTTCTCTCTCCCGTCCCATCAATCCTCGATTATTTCTCTCTTCTTCTTCTTCTTCTTCTTCTTCTTCTTCAATTCTTCTTCTTCATTGCCATCATCTATCGTCCTCACTACGTACGTACCCATTCTTCATTCATTCCCCGCCCATCTCCCCTATTCCAATGGGGAACTGTTGCGCTCAGGGCGATTCCTCAGGTGATCCTCAGAGCGCAACAAATGGGGGCTCCAAAAAGAATAATAATAATAATAATAATGGGTGTAGCGATGGGTCATCCGCGGCAACCACGCCGCCCAAGACGGCCACCCCGCCCTCCACCTCGTCAGGCTCAGGTGGGAAGATAGGGCAGGTGTTAGGTCGGCCCATGGAGGATGTTCGGACGACCTACAACATCGGGAAGGAGCTGGGGAGGGGGCAGTTCGGGGTGACCCACCTTTGCACTCACAAGAAATCGGGCGAACAGTTTGCGTGCAAGACCATCGCGAAGCGGAAGCTGGTGAACAAGGAGGATATTGAGGACGTGCGGAGGGAGGTTCAGATCATGCACCACTTGTCGGGTCAGCAAAACATCGTGGAGCTCAAGGGAGCCTACGAGGACAAGCACTCGGTGCATTTGGTTCTGGAGCTGTGCGCCGGCGGAGAGCTCTTCGACCGCATCATCTCTAAGGGGCATTACACCGAACGCGCCGCCGCATCGCTGCTCAGAACCATTGTGCAGACCGTCCACTCCTGCCATTCCATGGGCGTCATCCACAGAGATCTCAAGCCCGAGAACTTCCTACTCTTGAACAAGGATGAGAATTCTCCTCTCAAGGTTACGGATTTCGGCCTCTCCGTCTTCTACAAGGAAGGCATGTAACTGTACTGCCGATTAATTCTCACTTAGGCGCTAGGCGCTGTTGGACCCCCTAGCGTATCACATTAAATGGTGGTCTAGGCGGTTGGCCGGCTAGGCGACCGCCTACGCCGCCTAAGCTAGGCCTCCAAAGCACCGCCTAGGCCGCTTAAGCGCTGACCGCCTAGGCTGCTTAGGCGCTGACCGCCTAGGCGTGACTAATCCTTCTAGTAGGTGGATTAACTATTGTTCTTTTTTTTTAATGGGTTATTTCAGTCAAAACAACAAATAATCCTAAATTGTACAAACTTTAGATATTTTTTAGGTTAATATTTAATATTTTAGTATTAACTATTAATTTTAGTATATAATATTAAAATATTATATAATTTATAATTATTAGTCTTTAAAAAATTAAAAATACTTAAACAAATTTTTAAAAAATAAAAAATAAAATAAAAAAATACACGGGCGCCGATTAATCCCCGGCTAGGCATCCTAAGCCTAGGGAGCGCGTAGCGATTTTTTCAACCATAGTACCTACCTACCTATATCTTCCTTTCCTAGCTAGCTTTAACATCAAAATAAATATTTAATTATTTCTTTCTTTCTTCAGGAGAAGTATTTAAAGACATAGTAGGCAGTGCATATTACATAGCACCAGAAGTCTTGAAAAGAAGTTATGGACCTGAGGTTGACATATGGAGTATTGGAGTAATGTTATATATTCTTCTTTGTGGAGTTCCCCCTTTTTGGGCAGGTATATATTGCTTCCCATTATATAAACCACACTAAATATATATTATGCATGGTAATGCTAAAGCTAAACACATGGAATGGAATGATTGATGTGTTTCAGAATCAGAGAATGGAATCTTCAATGCAATATTGCGTGGTCATATTGATTTTACAAGTGATCCATGGCCTTCAATTTCACCTGGTGCAAAGGACATTGTTAGGAAGATGTTGAAGTCAGACCCAAAGCAAAGGTTGACAGCTTTTGAAGTCTTGAGTAAGTAGTTTTCTTAACTTTATATATATATATATATATGTGGGTCACTACATCTTTAAAAAATATATATGATGCGTGCATGTACAGATCATCCATGGATCAAGGAGGATGGAGAAGCACCGGATACACCATTAGACAATGTTGTCTTGGATAGAATCAAACAGTTCAGAGCCATGAACAAGTTCAAGCAAGTTGCTCTCAGGGTAATAAAATAAAATATTTTTTATAGTG
>CM008337.1:8103885-8114333 GCA_002525835.2 Ipomoea batatas | reverse complement strand
AAAAACCAGAACATTTTGTTTTCTCAAGCAGTTTATAAACTAACATTCAATCCCAAATGAACATTAAAATTTAAAATAGAATTTACAGAAACAGATTGAAGAATTACCTTGCATTCCCATTTCACATAGTCTATGTTTTAGCAATTTAGATAAACTAACTCCACCAAAATCATCATACATTTTGTACATGTGCACACACATTCCCACGGCTTTTTGTCATTTTTCACAGAACTATGCACATCTGCTGCATTCAAAAACACACAAGTCGCTTCACAAGTTGTCTCCATAGTGGAAGAGTAAAAGTCGGGATTCCCCTTTGTTTTCGAACAGGCAGATCGACCCCTTAGACTGAATTGCCCTTGGTTACCTAATTACTATTATTAATCAGCCTATTTTCAACGCAGAACATTAAAATACAAAAACTAAATCTCAACCATTCATTCCTCTAATCCAGTGGCTACGGTTATGTCTTATTTCTCATCTGCCTTGGTTGTGCAATCACTACTTGGAAGATGAATTTTAGGTGAAATTTATCTTCTTCTTTTTTGAGTATTATTAACTCTGTTACAATGTAATATCTGTTCATAGCTACTTTATCAACTAAATGAAGCACAAAGAGTCAATATCGCCTTCACTGAAGCTTGAACCCACCTCCTCCTATGTGGGGATGCAATCGGGTGCTACTAGACCCCAAGATCTTTGGCTAATAATTTTTATTTGATTGAGTTATGATGTAAGTAGTCAATTAAAAAAAATTTACAGGTGTCAAATATGATGTGACATTGCTAGAATCAAGAATTTTTGAAGGAAAAGTTGCATTTTTCACCATAAAAGTAGTAGACTTGCTTTCACTTTGGGCATGTGGTTATGTGGATCTTATTTTTCCCCACCTTGATATACTGAAAAATGAAGAGAAAAGAAAAAAAAAATCAGCAGCCAATCTGTGATACATGCATCCAAGCATAGAGCATAAAACAACACCCTAGATACTGAAAATCAGATTATGCACTTAGCGAATTGGGAGTGCAAAGGGTCTAATTTTGATTAATTCTCATTGTTGCAGACTTGCAGTTAGACAAGAAGCTGAAAGAAAATACACTATCAAATCAGTCTATCTAAACCATGAAACTGTATAACTTAACATCCATACAGGGCTAAAATTTCTGGAAATATGTACCACAACAACATGAAGAGGTTGAACAGCATGGTGCCAAAAAATCTCAGCTTGAAAGGATGATTGCAGCTCAGCCTCAAAACTACAGGCCAATGAAAATTGCAGTGTCCCAGCAGATTGTTTTCTCATTTACAAATGTCAAGAATCTCCTAGGTGGCATTAGATGGAAGATGGCCGTCACTCCCTGGGGCGGGCGAGCCATAGAGAACTTAGTGCTCGTAACCGTGAGAAGTAGTCGTTGATGGCCAGAAGAGCACGGGCTGATTGGCGGGTAGTAAGTATGCGATGCATTTGTTGCAGTGTCTGTTGCCGCAGGTTATCAGCCTGAAATGGACCAAAATTCATTGCTCAGTAAATTATATATTTATATTTGCATCTACAACTTTCCCACATGGATATGTATGTAGTTACATGCCCCTTCATCCCACCCTCAAGACATGTATAATCCTAAACACCATCTAAACCACTCATATGATCATATCCCTAAACCCTAAATCAGAATATTTCTCTCTCCAATATCTATGATAAAAGGTTCAACTTCTAGTGGAAGTGACCTATTGGCTTTCTTAGTTTGCAACAGTAAGCTATTGGCAATCTAGGCTTGTTTACCTCCTTGTGATTTAGGTCATAAGGCGGAGTTTACCCATTACACACTCTTGGGTAGTATTTGTGGGTTTCCCTCGTCACCCCAAAAAAAAAGAAGCAAACAAATAGCCTCCTCATTTTGTAAAGTGGAATTCCAAATTTGTTAATTTCATTAATACCTCTCAGCATTGCTGTCTTCTAAGAGATGTGGAGAGAGTTCATGATATTGACTATATTAAATACCAATACACATGTTATTCCTTGATGTTTTGATTGATTAAGCAATTAATAAGCAAACAAATGACCAAATTTCATAAAATGAAATAGATGCTTAAATACCAAAACAAGTTTAAAAAGTTGAATACCTGGCGGATAAACCCCTCTAGAGTTCCTAGCTTTCCCATCGCCATGGCCATTTGACCCATATAATTCGCAACATTTCCTGAGGAACTAGAAGGGCCAAGAGATCCAGCAAGAGTCTCAGCCAAAGATTGCTGCAATGCCTCCATTCCCTGGGACAATGCATCTTCAGCCTGTTGGGATGACTGTTGCAAGTTGTTGATGGCCAATAATTGCTGCTCGGTTAATGGTTCCAACTGATTTATAAGCAACTGCAACCACATAGGTTAGAAATTAACATCTAGGAAAATAAAATAGAAAGACAAAACAAAGAAAGACGAGAAAGAACTGTTATCCATGCCAAAATGTCAGCGGGTTGCCATGGTAAAAATTATGCAACATGATGTTATTTTGCTCTCTCTAGTACAACTTTAAAAAATAATAATAATAATAATAATAAATAAAAAAGTTGCCCAAGTTTTCAAGGTGCTTACCTGTTCTCTTACAATGTGTTGAAACTATACAACGAAAAGATTGAATTCGAGACTATCCAACAGTTTTGTTTCAGCCCAGACTATGTATCACAATTTAGCTTACTCATTTATTTTCCATAGTAAGACAGATTTAAGAATATTGACATTGAATTCAAGAATTATCCCCAACCTTAGTTTTCTCCCTCTGCTATTCTCCTATTTTCCTACATCACTACATGCCCTACATAATAAGTCCATGTCAATCTACATCCTGCTCTATTGAGCAGAAGCAGTACGATGTCTTCTAAATGGCTACTTATGCATATAATAGTAATAGCGCACACTAATTATATTCAAACAAAACAGTTGTTTTAACTTTGGTGTGATGCCTTTTCAACTCATAGTATATGTTTCTGTTTATATTAGTGTCAGATATCTTAATGTACAAATGTGCTGTGTGCATGTATAATCTTTAAATGATGTCGATTCGATCCATGATCGTGTTGTGTCGTGTGATGTACATGTTAGTGCTATATAAGGTGGGGAAGGGACTTCACTAACAAAAATGCAATGATTTGTAACAAGGAAATCAACAAGGGCACATACCTTGAGGAGTTCAGATGTACGGAATCCACCCAACCACAGGAAACATCTTTCTGCAGGGGTTTTCCACATGCCTGATAAAACATGAAAGACGTCAGTTTTTGCAGCTTCTCCTTTTATCCTGAAAATGTCATCGTAGTGTGCCAAGATGCTATCAACAATGCTGCGAAGTTCACCGTCACCCGCATGGGAATTAACAGCTCCTCTTAGTTCATTTACTCGCCGATTGTGATCCTCCAACCACCGTGCATACTCTACGTCAAATGCCAAGGCTCCTACAATGAAGTTTATAGAACAGGAAATCAAAAATAGGGGTCACAAATGGGTCAAAATAAATTATAAAATGGACCAAAATAAAGAGCGTCTAATAAAGAATGATTTCTATGTAGTATACACTGGTTATAAATGATCTTCTCTTTCTACATGTTTCTTTCCTCTTTCAACATGTTGAAACCCTAAGCCCATTTATCAATAGGCCCTTTAGGTTGATAGGTTATTCCTGTATAAATAGTGGTAGTCTGTACAGTTCTTGAATGAGACAGATGAATACTTTATTCTCTCGCATATTCACATGGTATCAGAGCCTAAACCTTAGTACCCTAATCTCTTCCGCCGCCGGAGTCCTGCCTGCCGCGACTGTTTTTCGCGTTCCGTCTTCTGCCTCGTGGTTCTTTCTCCAAACTTCGACGGATGGTTTCAAGTCTTTCTGTTGAGTCTTTAGATTGTGAGTCATGTCATCTTGGAAAACAAACACGTCAGTCTTTTCCAAGGAGAGTCAATAATCGGGCTATGTCCCTCTTTGATTTAGTTCATACAGATGTTTGGGATCCTTGTCGAGTCAGTTCTACTTTGGGTTTCCATTATTTTGTAACTTTTATTGATTATTATTCGAGATGTACTTGAGTTTTCCTTATGAAAGATCGTTCTGAATTATTCTAGATTTTTCAAACATTCTGTGCTGAAATACAAACTCAATTTGGTAAACCCATCCGTGTTTTACGCAATGACAATGCCAAGGAGTACCTCTCCAACCCTTTTCAATCCTATATGACATCTCGGGGCTTGTTACATCAAAGGTCATGTGTTTACACACCTCAGCAAAATGAGGTTGCAGAGAGGAAAAACAGGCATTTAGTATAAATTGCTCGCACTATGTTATTATATTTTCAATTTTTCATGTTCCTTCACAATTTTGGGCTAATGCTATTCTTACTGCCTGTTACTTGATCAATCGCATGCCATCCTCCGTACTTAACAACCATACTCCATATTCCATTGTGTATCCTTCCGTTGATCTTTTTCCTCTTCCTTCTCGGGTTTTTGGGTGTGTTTGTTTTGTTCATGACATGACTCTTGGGCGTTCAAAATTGGACCCTAAAGCTGTTAAGTGTGTGTTCTTAGGTTATTCCCGACTACAAAAGGGTTATAGGTGTTATTCTCCATCACTCAAGTGTCACTTTGTGTCTGCAGATGTCACTTTTATTGAGTCATCTCCTTTTTTCCAGCCTTCTCCAAATGATACCGTTTCAGAGGTTCTCCCCATTCCTTAGTCCACTTCCTCTTGCTTAGAGTACTGATCCTCAAACTGCTCCTAACCGCCCCCTTCAGGTTTATCAACGCCGTCCTCGCCCTGCACCAACTCCAACTGAGGCTCCTGTTGACTCACCTATGCCATCCGATCCTCCTGCTGCGGTTATACCACTTCCACTGCAATCTGTCACTGATCCACTGAGGCATCCACTCCTCTCCGGAGAGGTACACGTTATACTCGTAACCCTCATCCTATATATACTTTCTTGAGTTATCATCGTGTATCTTCCCCGTACTTTGCCTTCCTTTCTCACCTGTCTTCTGTGTCTATACCTAAGTCTACTAGTGAGGCCCTCTCGAGTCCAGGTTGGCGCCAAGCCATGTTGACAGAAATGGAGGCTCTTCAATCTAGTGGCACATGGGAGTTAGTCCCTCTCCCTTTGGGTAAGACTGTTGTTGGTTGTAGATGGATTTATACTGTGAAGGTGGGCCCTGATGGCAAGATTGATCACCTTAAGGCACGGCTGGTGGCTAAAGGCTACACTCAAATTTTTGGTTTGGATTACACTGACACTTTTTCTCCTGTAGCTAAAATTGCATCAGTTCACTTGCTTTTATCTCTGGTTGCCATAAATCATTGGGACTTACACCAGTTGGATATGAAGAATGTTTTTCTCCATGGTGATCTTCAGGAGGAGGTTTATATGGAGCAACCACCTGGGTTTGTTGCTCAGGGGGAGTCTGGTTTGGTATGTAAACTTCGCCGCTCTTTGTATGGTTTAAAGCAGTCTCCACAGGCTTGGTTTGGGAGATTTAGCTTTGTGGTGTGCGAGTTTGGTATGGTCAGAAGTGAAGTTGATCATTCTGTTTTCTTTCGCCATTCTAATGGAAAATGCATATATCTTGTTGTGTATGTAGATGACATTGTTATTACAGGAAGTGATCAAGAGGGCATATCTCAATTGAAAGAGTATATCCTCAGTCGGTTCCAAACTAAGGACTTGGGCAAGCTAAAGTATTTTCTTGGAATTGAAGTAGCCCAATCTAACAGTGGTATAGTTATTTCTCAAAGAAAGTATGCCTTGGATATCTTAGAAGAAACTAGTCTATTGGATTGTAGACCTGTGGATAATCCAATGGATCCGAATGTTAAACTTCTGCCAGGACAGGGGGAGCTATTGCCTGACCGAGAGAGATATAGGAGATTAATTGGGAAATTGAATTATCTCACAATAACTCGACCAGATATCTCCTTTGCAGTCAGTTTCTTGAAAATCCTTGTGATACTCATTGGGATGCTGTTGTTCGGGTTCTAAGGTACATCAAAAGAGCACCAGGGCATGGTTTACTCTATGAAGATAGAGGAGATGCTCAAGTTGTGGGGGTATTGGTTGTCCTTTTGACAGACGCTCTACTTCAAGTTATTGTGTTCTCATTGGTGATAATCTTATATCTTGGAAAAGTAAGAAGCAAGATGGTGTTGCCAGATCCAGTGCTGAAGTTGAATACCGTGTCATGGCTCTTGTCACGTGTGAGTTGATATGGCTGAAGCATTTACTTCAAGAGTTACAGTGTGACCAGGTTGCTCAAATGACATTGATATGTGACAACCAAACAACTCTTCATATTGCCTCAAATCCAGTCTTTCATGAGAGGACCAAACATATTGAGGTTGACTGCCACTTTATCAGGGAGAAAATTGTATCCGAGAGTATTAAGACTAGCTTTGTCAATTCTGCAGATCAGTTAGCTGATATTCTAACAAAGTCTCTTAGAGCTCCTAGAGTTGGGTATATTTGTAACAAGCTTGGAGCATATGATCTATACTCTCCAGCTTGAGGGGGAGTGTTGAAACCCTATTTATCAATAGGCAAACAATTTACTCCAACAGTTGATATCTTTTTCATCAATTTATAAGGTCAAATCAGTAACCTTGCTCTATGACCCAGTCCAAAGAACCACAGCAACTAGGACAATATCAAATGGGGCAAATTATATTGTGAACTATGGTTCGCACTGCAACATGGACCACCGATAAATGTTCATTTTACTATGCTAAAGGTTCATTTTTAGGTAGACCTAAAAATGAACCTTCAAAAAGTGAACATTCAATGTTACAAAAATGAACCTTCAATATACAAAATGAACCTTATGTTAATGGTCCACGGTATAATGATTGGTCAAATGGACTACCAGAAGAGAAAATAGGACAAACAAAATGGGAGAAAAGCAATAGCAAATATTGCATCATCTAGCAGCATTTTTAGCAATATGAAAAACATTTGGTATATCTTGCATTAGCCCTTTAAAACATATCAAAATCTAATTTTGATCAATGTTTTAAAACATGTTCCTTCAAAATTTTGAGTTGCAGTACTTCAAATAAGTAATGCATAATGTGTGCCAGCAATTAGGCCCTTAAACTATAAAGAGTTCCAATTAAATCATTAAAACTCATAAAAACAGTGCAATTAGGTCATATTTACCTTATTTTCCCTGTAAACATCCGGTTACTGTTGACTTGGACGCCACATAAAGGAAATTTTTAAATTCAATTATTTTTTTAAAAAAATGGCCAGGCTCTTTGCTATGGCCATTTGCCGACCATGGCATTGGCCTCTTTATTCAAATCTGGACAAAGAGCCATGGCAAACTGGCCAGTTTTTTTTTTAAATTTTTTTTTTAAATTTTTAAATTTTAAATAAGTTATAAAAAATATAAAGTCGTATGACGTGGCGACTAAGTCAACGGTAACCTGATGTTTACACACAAAATCAGGTAAATATGACCTAATTGCATTGTTTTAAGAGTTTAAGGATTCAATTGGAACTTTTCATAGTTTAAGGGCCTAATTGTGGTTTTGCATATAGTTCGAGGGCATATTTGACCCTTTTCCCAATGTTAAATAAGTGCACAATTCATATCAAAATCAAAAGTTGAAACTTCGCAAGAAAATATATTGCCAGAATAAAATGCAAATAAGCATACCATTTCCACTCATAGATTGTGATTGATCTCCTGAACTCGAAATAAATATGCCCTTCAACCAAAAAGCACCCAAAAAAAGAAGATAAATGCTTCTTAAAAATGTTGTATAGTTATGAAGACTGCTTGTTGTCCTGATAGAAAAGCTAGTAGTGATCCAACTTGCAGCAAGTTGAAGATAAAAATAAAAATACAATTAAAAATTAGGTGGTTAGAACAAACCTGTTGTCGCGCTCGTTGAAGCTCCTGTTCAAGTTGTGTTAGCTTCATTCTGCTGTTCTCCAACTGTTGGACATATGCCTATGCCAAAGAAAAAGAATTGAAAATGAATAAATATGAGACACATAATCATCGTCATTTTGATGTAAAGATATTATCATTGTTATGAGGCCAACAACTCCAGTAACGAACTCTCTAAGAACCAAAAGTTACAACTATAAGTCTATAACCACTGTCATTATATGATTATGTTCTAATCTTTTTCATGCAAACACTACCACACCTAAGATCTTGGCTGCCACAAATCAAGAGCCACATGAAAAAACCAACTGCCAACTTCAAAAATGTAGAATAGAACAATAAACTAAAAAGTTACTTTACCATCACTAGATTAGCTTCATAATATCTTAAGATACGTGATAGGCAATAGCTGTTCATTTAACAATTTACACTGGAAGCCATGTGTATTGATGAAAAACTAGTTTATAGCTAGACTATAGTTGCTTTTTTCTTTTCGAAATACATAAAGAGTCTCCTGAAAGTTAACAGCATGAAAATATACCACTCCCTCCATCCCACTTAATTGTCCCATTATCAGTTTTCTTGGCCAATTTTACCCCTCCACTATTCTGTCGGGTGTGGGGGGGGCTTGGGACGAGGGTATTTCGCCTTTTGTTGGCAAGTTTTCTTGGCCAATTTGACTAAATTTTTACTTGAAAATTTTGAGACTCTTGAGACTAAATTGTGAAAATAAGAAATAGATATTAAGAAACAACACAACAAGTACTTCTTTCTCAAGAATCATAATCCAAAATTTTAAACAATATGCTTTAAAACTTTAATTTATAAAACACAAAAACAAAAAAAAAACAAAACAAAACAAAAAGAAGAAGAAAAGATTGTGTTGATCATCTGAAAGAGAAATTGGACAAACTTTTTGGGATAGAGAGGGAGTAGTTTTTTCACCTGGACCTCTGTTTCTATTAGAGAAAACCTGAAAACCCGAAGGAAACAACTCTATTATTTGATTCAAAATGAGTCAAAACAGACTTTCTTCTTATCTGTACACTGTACTAATACTTGTAGATCCCTACAAGTGGTTGTGAAACAGGTGCAAGTTATTGTATCTTTTTTTGTTAATATTAAACAATGTAGCAATAATATTTTTTCAAAAGTAAAATCATTATATTAAAGCACCAAGGGGGTGGAAACACTTTCTGAAAAGACACAATGTAAGCCCCAAGGAAACCCACCCACCATCCTACAGGACTAACCTTGAGCATTCCCCATCCAGAAAAACCAACAAAAACCATAACCCAACTGCAAAAAAACAAAAACAAAAAACAAAAAACAAAAAAAAAAAACAAAAAACAAAAAACAAAAAAAAACAAACCACACAAACCTCTAAGACAGAAGATCAAGTACATAGGATCAGAACTAACCTTTGTTCTCAAAATGGTATTTCACTGGAGCAGAAAAAATCATGACAAATAAATCAAAATAAAATCCAGTTTCAGTCCCCGGACAAAAGATGATTCTTCAATTAGGGTTAATAAAAGAACTCTTATGGGGAATCTTTTCTGTCAATTTCTCAAAAGTTGGGGAGCATTCTGATATAAATTAGAGTTGGATACTGAAGTGAAATACGGAGTATCTCTATAGTTTGGGACTAAAACTGGATGTAGTTCAATAAATAACAACAGGAGAGAGCAACCTACTTTTTTCCTTAAACGGCTCTTTCGTGCTGCCTCGCGATTCTGAGCAAGCCTCCTTAGTGTCTGCACATAAGATTTGAATTTTAGAAACCCTTTCACTTTTACCTGGTTTTAAACCCACCACTTCTTTATTGCCCAAAAAAATAAAAAGTAAACCTTTTGATCTCTTGTCTTATCACTGCCATCAGAACCAACAATATTCATGGATTGGTTGTTTTGAAACTGCAATCAACAGTAATGAATTGCAAAATTATTTGCTGAAGAAACAAGGATTATTGAAGGAACGAAAAACATACTTGCTGACAAGCATGGATATGCAAAGAATTCTCAACCACTTCATTTCATACGGATTTCCAATGTCTTTGAAATTTATAATACAACCATGGCAAGGAAATAGTGCCATTGACTTTTTGAAGGCATTTGATTAATCTATTATAAAGAATATCAAATTTGGGGGATGGATAGGAATAGGTAACAATATCACCATGACACCATGTAACTGAAACTTTATGGACACGTGATTGAAGAGTGCCAACACTTGGAAAATTTGTGGACATTTGTTAGGGAAACATTTGATGTACCCTGGAGTTTTTTTCTTCAGTATCTGCATCAGTTGACGTATCAGTCAAAGGACTGACATCTGCCATGATGGGTTATTGCTAACTTTCCGAACAATCACTGCAGATGGGAACTTGATTGTCTATTGTTCTTCTGCAACAGCAACAGTTCAGAGCACAAGATCATTATATATGGGACTTTAAAATAGGATAATGCTGCAAAGGAAACATGAACAAACAGTTGTACATATCATAGATATGATCACTC
>CM008337.1:8016526-8066974 GCA_002525835.2 Ipomoea batatas | reverse complement strand
ATAATATGTCAAGGGTGTTATTGTATTTTTGCATAGTAGTTGTTGGAAAAATAGCACTAAAATGGCATTTAAGTGGCCATTTTGTGGTACAATTTAGAGTGGGGTCCACTACCGATTTGGGTCTGGTCAAAGTGGATTCGGGTTCTTCGTAGTGAGACGAAGAGATCCATATATTGTACGCTCAAAATGGATAATGGGTGAATGAGAAATTGGTTCTCAAAGTAGACCCATTGGAGATGGAATTTTAAGTGAGGAAAAGCATATTAGCTTTGTCCCACATTGGTTGGGAATGAAGATTTCACCCACTATAAATACAAGAGCCTTTTTAAGGCTAATTGACTTGTATGGCATAGAGGCTTTCTCTCGCGCGCGCGCGGGGGGGTGAAAATCAAATCCCAAAATGAGTTCGAAAAGGCTTGAACTCGTGTGCGCCAGCACCTACGGGCTAAGTTATGCCAAAATTCTAAACGAATTTTCCATCTCAGTCCACATTCAAGATGAACTGACCTATCGAGAGGTAGTTTGATGTCTCGAAGCTCAGCGAAGTCGATCTCTCGAAGTTCGTTCGCGTGCGAGTGCGATGTCGCGCGGCCCGGGCTGGCGCGCGCGTCCGATGTCTCGCGGACCAGTGCGATGTCTCGAAGCTTACACTTCTCGACGTCTCGCGGCAAGGGTATGTCTCACCTAGTGTCCGTTCAGAAATGACTCTTGATATTACGGAATTAATTTGATTAATTCCAATCATTATTTTTCAGAGTTAATTCGTGAATAATGGACTGGTAGTGGGTGTAAGTGTTGGTTAATGGCAGAATTAAATTTCTGCTAGTTGGAGGAGGTTACAAATGGATTATGAATGCCATGATTATTGCTATGATCCATCTCCTCCACTATATATTCGTTGTGAGCAGCAGGTTTGGAATACACCAAGAACACACGGCAATACACTGTTTTCTCCTGAAAACTCTGCTCACATTTCCTTCTAGCCACCTGCGTTGAACCCACGTTCCTAGCTAGTTTGCCGGATCCAAGTTCGTGTGCTCGAACGATTGGATCGTAGTACGTTTTATCCTGGGAAACCTAGACCGCAACGCTCCAGCACCCTGGGAGGCGGTAAATAAGGTTTTAAGGAGAGTGGCAACACGACTCGTGCTTCCAACCACCCGAGTTCGTCCGGATTTCATCCTCAACCGTAGTTCAGGTTTTCAACCTTTTGTAGGTTGTTTTCTCCTGTATTGTTATTATCCTTAGTGGATAATTTTCTGTTGTAATTTCCATTATTTCCTTGTATTTTCGAGATCAACCTTGTAACAGTAGTTTCTTATAACTGCCTTTGCTATGGTACCAGAGCCATGGCGAAGAAGTTACGTCACCACGGTCTCCGGCACTGGTGAGTTGAGCCAGAGAATGCATCCGACGTCGCCGATCAATCATTCACCTGTTCGCGCATCTACTTTATCCAATCTGCAGAGGAATTTAACTTTGTAGAGGAGCAGCAATTCGGAGGACATAGAAAATCCTCTCTTCCTCAACAGTAATGAAAATCATAACACCATACTTGTTAGTCCTCCGCTCACAAGCAGCACCAACTACGACTCGTGGAGTATCTCGATGCGTGTTGCTTTGGAAGCAAAAAAATAAATTGAGCGTGGTAGACAGAAGTGTCCCAACACCGGACAAAACTCAAGCTTAGTATGCTGCCTGGAAACAGTGTAACTTAATAAGTTGTTCATGGATATTCAAATCTGCTCATCCATCAATTGCGTAGAGCATAATGTATATGGATAAGGCGAAGGCCGTTTGGAACGACTTGAAGAGGAGATTTTTGCAACGTGATCCACATCGGATTTCATCTTTGCAAAGTGAGATCTATGCCTTGAAACAGGGAAACCTCTCGGTGAATGATTACTACACGAGGTACCAGACACTCTGGGAAGAGATGAACGCGCTAAGGCCACTTCTTGTCTGCAAATGCAACCCGCGATGCTCTTGTGACCTTGTCGACGAGATCAAGAAAGAGCGTGAGGTTGATCAAATAATCAGATTCCTCCAAGGCTTAAACGAAGACTATAATTCTCTCAAATCCGGCGTCCTTGTTCTCGATCCTTTGTCAGAAATGAATAAAGTTTTTGTTATGGCTGAGAAAATCGAAAGGCAAATGAACATCGCGAATCTGAGTTTGAACAAATTGGAGCTCAATCACGCCAATGTTGTCTAGACTAATCAAACCACCATAGAAGAAATCGTTGGAGCTGTTAACTACTATAATGACAGGAAAAACATGAACGCGAATGGTGGAAACAAAGCTGCTAAATATAGCTTTTGTGGCATAACTGGACACACAGTGGTTCATACGCTCAACTCAAGAGTTGATATGGCATATCTGATAAGAAATCAGAAGCTCAACTCAAGAGTTGATAAGAAAATTTCAAAAGTTTGTTCATACGCAATTTGGAATGCTTATTAAAGTCCTACGCAGTTATAATGGTTTGGAGTTTAATATGGCAGATTTCTTTGTTGAGAATGGCATAATGCATCAGAAATCTTGTGTTAACACACCACAATAAAACGTTGTGGTTGAACGCAAGCATCAACACGTTCTAAATGTGGTCATAAGCTCATATTCACAATTGCATTGATCATCATCCTCGTTGTAATCATCATCACGTTCATATTCATCTTCTTCATCACCACCACCACCACCATCACATTCATATTCATCTTCTTCTTCATCATTTGCCATCAACTCATCTTCACAATTACATTCATCATCATCCTCGACGTAATCATCATCGCATTCATATTCACCACCACCACCACAGCATTCATATTCATCTTCTTCATCATCATTTGCCATAAGCTCATCTTCACAATTGCATTGATCAACATCCTCGTCATAATCATCATTGCATTCATATTCATCTTCTTCACCACCACCACCATCGCATTTATATTCATCTTCTTCATCATCATTTGCCATCAGCTCATCTTCACAATTGCATTCATCATCATCCTCTTCATAATCATCATTGCATTCATATTCATCTTCTTCACCACCACCACCATCGCGTTCGTATTCATCTTCTTCATCATCATTTGCCATCAGATCAAGTTGGAAGACAATTGCATTTGGATTGTAATTTCAATTCATTAGGTAATCTCATTTCCTTGCTTGCTTTCAATCTGCTGAATCTAGGTTAGATTATGCTTTCAATTTGTAGCATAAGTGGCTAGTTTTCTTATAGGAATTGAGTTGGGAATTTAGACATGATGCTAGCTAGTGTGAACTTCAATTCTATTGCATTGGCTTGATTAAAATATTGTTGTCATCTTTGATGAATTGTATGCTTCCTTTGAGTATGGCGACCTCTAGGATGTCTAAGGCATTGATTCTAGGTAAGAAATTGCTAGAATAAATGTAGCTCCAACTCAATGATGTTTTTTTGCTTAGAGTCCGAAAGGTATAGGTAGGAGATCAGAAGAGGTGAAGGCGAGGTGTTTGTAAAAATGTCTCTTTGGTAATTGGTCACCTATAAAGTGCTCCAATCCAAGAGTATGCCTAGTAGACCGAGAGGAGAAATTAAGGTATTAGCAAAACCTCTCAAGAATAACAACTCTTGCAATGCAATCTACCTAAGTCATAAGAAGCACTATGATGCATCATGGTTAAATAGCAACTCATTCCTAACTTTTCTTTACTTGAATTCAAATACTTGTTTCACTCTCAATTGTGAATACTACAACATGAATCATTTGCATTTGATTTGTGTGACATGGCATATGATGAATATGACTCTATATTCCTTGACTTGCACAAGTTAACACTTTCAATTTGTCTTCCTTTAAGAACGATACAAACCCGTAGATCAGATCACTTCACATCACATTTTTGACAACAAAAACACACACATCTATCCCACATATGTCACTACTAATAGTGATCAAATAAACAAAATTGACTAATAAATTAACTCTTTTACCAAACAAGGGTATAGGCTTAAATTCCAATGTCGTCCAATTGCTTTAATTATTCTGCGTCCGAAACAGGGACACATTTTTTACTTTATCTCCTTATCCTATATTCTTCTAGATAGAATTGAACGTATATTATATTTCAAATCATCAAACTCTATAAATAATATACAGCTTATTATACTGAAAGTGCAATCCACTATACACAACATTCCTTTCACATCTATATTTATAATTATAATTCCACCTTCAGGTGAAATTGGACCTATTAAAAAATAAAAAAAATTCGCTTTTCGATGAATTAAGACCATGTCAAAGAAAATATTATTTTGCTGGAAGCCATGTTAAAAGTAAAAAATTATTTTACTAGCCACATCACCTTCATCGGACATCATATCATCAAAACTTGATGGAACTTAATAAAAAAAGGGTAAATGCAAGAATTTTAAAAAGTTTATATATCAAATTAGCTCTTATTTTAGATCAAGATGTTAATTGAGCACTTATGAATAATATACGGACAACAAATTTTATTGTCGACCATGTGTATGTAGTAGCATGGATCATGAAGTATGTATCATTTAATTATAGTTCAGTTTCATTTGACAATATTGCTATGTTTTTAATTTTATTTTCCATCCACACTAGTTTCATTATAGCAATAATAAGTATCATTTTAATTCTACTATAGTTTCATTTGATAATATATATTATTGCTTGAGCTCTTTTTTATTTTTTTTTGCTTCATTTTTCACACAGAGTAGTTTAATTATAGTAATGTTGAAGTATTATTTTAATTGCAGTTCAGGTCATTTGACAATATATGTTATTATATGGCTCTACCTCACTTTTCATGTACACCAATTTCATTATAGTAATACTAAATTAAAGTATCATTTTAATTATACTACAATTTAATTTGACAATAATGTGCTTTTTAGTTTCATTTTCCACACACTAGTTTCATTATAGTAAACTAAAATATCATTTGAATTCTAATTCAGTTTTATTTGACGATTATGATCCACACAGCGATATGTGGACCCTAGTCTGCTATATAACAATTATAGATGGAGGCTATTTGACTTTTTGCCTCTTAAATTTCAATGTCGCCCAATTGCTTTAATTATTATGCGTCCGAATTCCGAAATAACAGCATATATTTAAAATAATCGGCCAGCACTCTATAAATATGCAGTTTATTATACTGATGAAAGTGCAATCCATTATACACAACAACATTCCTTTCACATCTAAATTTAGAAGAAAAAAAATTTATGATGAATAATAGACGCCAAAATTTATCTTCATCATCATCAAGTCAGTTGATGTGTGTTGAGGGTACTTGGGACGACCCTCAGCGCAAACTGGTTACTATCTGGGGAGACCCAGCGGACTTGGGCGTTGAAAAGATGAACCACGCCGCCCACCCTCACCCCCTCTACCAATTCAAACTCGAAATCCACGACAAACCAACTGCAACATCTGCACCTTGCCAATCCACGGCTTTGCCCATGGCTGCGAAGCTTGCGATTTCTTCATCCACGACGACGACTGTCTCACTCTGAAGCTTCAAACCCATCACAGATCTCACACTGCGCACCCTCTCCACCTTCGCCCTCCATCCTTCGATCGCAATACATGCGACGCTTGCAACTCTCCAGCCAACACCGCTTTCTACCGGTGCAGTATCTGCGATTATGACCTGCATGTAGACTGCGCTCTTTTAACCAAACGTGAGAGGCAGCTTGACGGAAACTTGATCCGGCTATACTACTCGTTTCCAGTGGGGGCTAGTGTCTGGTGCAGTAGGTGCAATGGTGGAATTTCTAGGAGAGACGGCTGGGTGTGGTATGACGAGGATACAGGTTACACTGCTCATTTCAATTGTGGACGACCAATACTATGTAATATGATGCGTAACAATATTGTTCTAAGGCAAGTGATGCATTACCTACTCAAGAGAAGATCACGGAAGAAAATGGGGCGAAAATAATGATTTTATACAAAATTTCGAAACATATGTTTCATCTTAATTAATTAATGCCAAGGTTGTGGCTTGGCTCTCCCCCTAGCTTTTTGTCTGCCTTTTTCAGTTAATATAATTGCATCTTTCTTTCAAAAATAAAATATTTAAATTGATATTCTTAGATAAATATTTAAAACACAATTAGTGTATAAGTATTACAATATGACACATCATTGAAAAGATAATTAAATCAACATTGATCCCCACAGTCACGAGGTAGATCAATTTTCACTACAAAAAAAAAAGCATTTTTAGCGACGGACAAAATCCATCCCTAAAAAGGCAAAATCCGTCACTAAAAGAGTTTAGCGACGGAATTTGTCCGTCACAAAACCATTCTTGCTAGAATTTAACGACAAATTTTTTCCGTCGCTAAGTAAAATAAATCCATTGCTAAATTCTTTCCGGCGACGATTTTATGGTGAAATTTGCGAGAGAATAACGACGACAACTTTTGTCGCTAAATATAGAGACAGAAAATCCGGAATGAGCTACCATCGGACTGCCGCCACTGCTCACTGCTTGCCTCTCTATGCCGGAATGAGCTCGCCATCCACCGTCGCATGCTTTGACTTGCCGGAAACAGAGGAGGGACACGTCGCGAAGCTTCTCGTCGTTGCTCGTCGGGAAAAAGAGGAGGGAGACGAGCAGGATGAAGGGGCGAAGAGAGACGAAGAGAACCATCGTTCCTCCGCCGCCGTCGCAACTGCAACCGCCATTCCTCATTGCCGTCAATCCGCTGCAACTCCGACCACCGTTGCGGTTGCTGTCTGCTCATCGCAACTGGTGGTGCCGGCGGCCGATCTCCTCCCTCACCTGGCCGAGACGTGACAGTCAACTTCAAGCACGGCTGCTACTGCTGAATGGCGTATGTATAATAAAGAGAGAGAGAGGCGGCTTGCACATCTAAAATGGAATTAATATGCTAGGGTTATTAGATAGCGACGGAAATTTGAATCCGTCACTATATTTAGTGACAGATTCAAATTCCGTCGCTAGATTTATTTTACAAAATTGCTCTGTTAATTATTTAGCGACGGATTTTGAATCCGTCGCTAAGGAAATTAGAATCCGTCACTAATTTAGCGACGAATTTAAATTTCCGTCGCTAAATTTTATTTTAAAATTTTTTGCCCATTTAGTTAATTATCTAGTGACGGAATTTTGAATCCGTCGCTAACTTAGCGACCGGAAGGAGTTCGCTTTGCTTGGGATGAACTCGCAAAGACTCGACCCGAGGACTTCCCTCGTAGAGTGGTGTCTTTTCTTATCAAAGAATTTCTCAGTGGAACTAAAAAAAAAAGAGTTTGAGCTCCGATGCCTTACCACTTGGCTATACTCCATAGGCCTGTTTTGGACGGTAGGAACGGGGAGCCCTTCTAATTTCCGTCGCTAGATTTCGTAAAAAAAATCGCACTAAGTATTCCCGGGTTTATTTTGCTTCTAAAAAATGAGCGCAAAATTTTTGACAAAAAACCGTCGCTAGTCCATCGCAAGTTCATGCGCAAAAATTTACCGCTAAAATTAGCTACGGCTTTAACGACAACATTTTTCCGTCTCAAACTACCGTCGTTAATCCGTCACTAATCCGTCGTTAATTTTTTATTTTTTTAAAATAAGTAAATCCGTCGCTAGTTCGTCGTTAAATTAGCAACAGAATGAATCCGTCACTAAGTCCGTCGTTATTTCTGCGTTTTTTTGTAGTGTTTGTAACTCCAACCAACAAAGAATTGTAAAGAGATTATATAAAAGTTCCGTGGGTCCCCACTAAATTCCTTTTTACCGAATTTAATAGTTTTGTAGTCATTCTAATTTTAATAATTTAATTCCATTAAAATTAATTATTTAATATATTCAAAACTGTTGTGAAGTCGGGCGTATTCTCACATAAACCGTTGTATAGTTTCAATTGTCAGAAAGTAATAAGGACACGACTGTGTCATGATAGGAAAAAAATCCACTGACAAATGCTACATTTGGAAAAACAACCTTACTTGTTATCAATCCACATCAATAAAATAGAACTGTGACATCAACGAATGGGGCACATCAACACTCATAATATTAAAGGAGACCATGGAATATTTCTAGGATACTCAACAAATAGCAGTGCATACACTACAAGAGATTTGACAATAAAAATTAGGCTATTAGCATCTACTTTGAAAATGGAGTGTTGAAACCTATAAGGTGGCATTTCTATAATTTTTTAAAAAACATACAACAACTGTTTATTAATACAACAGATGTTAAAAGTTCAATTTTAAAATTTACGCTTATAATAGGCGCCTGTTGTGAGTAAAACAGTAGCTTGTTGTATTAAAAAATTGTATAACAACAACAACAACAACAACAAAAATAATAATAATAATAATAACCCAATGGGGTAGCTCAAATGGCAAGTGAGCTCTCTTTGTGAGGAAGAATTTCGAGAGAACCTTTTGCATAGTAGTTTGTTAAAACTGCCTAAGCTCTGTTTATTCACTTACTAAACCTTTCTGCTGCACTTTACTGAACCTTTCTGCTGCACTTCACCATGGTATCAATGCCACTGCGAAGAAGTTATGCCGCAACAGTCCCCGGCACCAGCGAGTCGAGCTAGGGAATGAATCTGATGTTGCCGATCAATCATTCACATGTTCGTGCATCTACTTTAGCCAACCTATAGAGGAATTTAACTTCGTAGAGGAGCAACAATTTGGAGGACATAGAAAATCCTCTCTTCCTCAGTAGTAATGAAAATCCTAACGCCATACTTGTTAGTCCCCTGCTCACAAGCAGCGCCAACTACGATTTGTGGAGTATCTCGATGCATGTTGCTTTGGAAGCAAAAAATATTGGAACATGGTAGACGGAACTGTCGCAACACCGGAGAGAACTCAAGCTTAGTATGCTAGCTAGGTGCAACTTAATGATTTGTTCATGGATATTCAAATCTGTTCATCCATCAATTGCGTAGACCATAATGTATATGGATAAGGCGAAAGACGTTTGGAACGACTTGAAGATGAGATTTTCGCAGCTTGATCTGCATCGGATTTTTATCTCTACAAAGTGAGATCTATGCCTTGGAACAAGGAAACTTCTCGATGAATGATTACTACACGAGATGCCGGACACTCTGGGAAAAGATGAACGCGCTAAGGCCACTTCTTGCCTGCAAATGCGATTCGCAATGCTCTTGTGGCCTTGTCGACGAGTTCAAGAAAGAGCGTGAGGTTGACCAAATAATCAGATTCCATTAAGGCTTAAACGAATACTATAATTCTCTCATATCCGGCGTCCTTGTTCTCGATCCTTTGTCGGAAATATGCATAAAGTTTTTGTTAATGGCTGAGAAATTCGAAAGGTAACAGAACATCGCGAATCTAGGCTGTGTTTGGTTGGTGGGTTTAGGTATAAGTAATGGGTATAAAAGTGATTGCTAGTGTTTGGTTGATAGGTTTTGAGTGGGTTTGGAATACCGAATACTCCATTAATGAGAAAACTCATACCCTTATTAAATAAGGGTTTCATTTTCATTCCTCATTTCTTTCTCAACTATTAATAATCATTCTCATTCCACCCAACTACCAAACATGCTAAATAGTTTCACCAAAACCCATTATCCCTACCAAGTATTTGATACCCATTCCGATTCTGATTCCCATGTGCGAACCAAACGCACCCTTAAGTTTGAACGGACTGGAGCTCACCAATGCTGTCCAGACTAATCAAACCACTACAGAAGAAATCATTGGAGTTGTTAACTACTACAATGGCAGGAAAAACATGAACGCAAATGGTGGAAATAGAGCTGCTAAATATATCTTTTGTAGCATGATTGGACACACAGTGGAAAAATGCTACAAAAACCATGGTTATCTACCCAGCAGAGCACCATCAAGTCCAAATGGGGCAGACTCAAACTTCTACTACAACTGTCTCCCTTGTTCCTAAATTCAACAAGATAGAGTCTCAAAGTGAAGGCAAGTGCAGTGTCATTACTCATATTAATTCTATTACATTGTGTTCATTTGCATGGATTATTGATTCCAGTGCTACTGACCATATAGTTTGTTCCCTTGAACTCTTTGATGATTATGATATTGTTGAATGTTGAAGGAGCAGTAGTTAATCTGCCTAATGGAGAACATGTTACTGTTGAACATGTGAGAAACATAAGACTTGGTGATGGCTTGTGGTTGAGGGATGCTCTGCATATTCCATCATTTAAATTCAATATTATCTCTATTAGTAAGCTACTCCAAAGCTCACCTTACACGTTAACATTTGCTTCTGATCAGTGTCTGCTTCGAGGGAACCATTGGTTTTGTAAAGGCCTGTATTTGCTGCTTGAACCACCAGAAACTCATGTTAATTAATTCCTGTAAACACTACTTCCCGTGCAAAGAATTTATCATGTGATATTTGTCACTTTGCAAAACACAAGCGATCTCCCTTCCTATTGAGTAATATAGTGTCTACTTTGACTTGATACATGTTGATATTTGGGGTCCGTTTTTGGTTCGATCATTGGGAGGGGAACGCTATTTTCTAACTATAGTAGAGTATTACTCAAGATACACATAGCTTCATTTAATGAAGGACAAATAAGAAGCTCAAGAGTTGATAAGAAAATTTCAAAAGTTTGTTCATACACAATTTGGAAGGCTTATTAAAATCGTACTGAGTGATAATTTTTTGGAGTTTAATATGGCAGATTTCTTTGCTGAGAATGACATAGTGCATCAGAAGTCTTGTGTTAACACACCACAATAAAAAACTGTGGTTGAACGCAGTTATCAACAGAGGCCATAAGCTCATCTTCACAATTGCATTGATCATCATCCTGGTCGTAATCATCATCGCATTCATATTCATCTTTTCCACCACCACCATCGCATTCATGCATATTCATCTTCTTCATCATCATTTGCCATCAGTTCATCTTCACAATTGCATTCTTCATCATCCTCGTCGTAATCATCTTCATCCTCCTCCCCATCAGAACCACCATCATCATTTGCCACCACCTCATCTTCATCCTCCTCAGTCCTCACCAGCTTTATTGGCATCTTTTTCTTCAATGTTGTAAATCTCAGCTAGTAGTGATACTATGGGTAGGCTCATAAATAATTCATCAACTTTATCATCCTCATTGCCTTCGTCGTTGGAATCATCTTTATCTTCAATGTTTTAAATGTCAGGTAGTGCCACCCACTTGTTAACCGGTACAACCATAAATAAATTCATGTTTAGGAGCCAAAATAATATAATAGCAACATACTAGCTACAATTAAGAAGTTACCAATATAAGTTTTAGAATAGTAAACAGAACTCAATTCACTACATACAGATGATATGCAGCCATGCAGAAAAATGGAATCAATTAAATACCTTGTAGAGAATGGAAGCAAGAGTCATGGCAGCAAAAACAGTGCATTGAAACACGGTAGTGTCATCAGTTGCAAAGCTCAGAAGCCACTCCGTTATTGCAGCATGAAAACCCAAAACTTCGTCCACTGCTTCAATTCCTCAGTTGGCTCCTGGGTGATAAATTGTAGCAGGGAAATTAAAGCTGGAGAGAAACTTAGAAACAAATACAAAGTGATATATGCGTGGACTATGCACTGCTACCGTGAAACAGAAGTATATAGATATAGATATTCAAAGATATTTCATGCAGAATTAGGTTAACCTAATTCGAGTATACAAGTTGGGTGAGAATTTTGCTTGATTTTAATTAATTCTTATAATTTTACCACTACAGTTTTGCTTGGAGTGCTCCATACTAGATTTTTTTTTTTGGTCATATTTGTGTAATATAAATAATATACGGAGTAATTATTAGTAGCTTGCTGACAATGTTTGCTTTAAAAAATTGGAATTGTAATTGTAACAGGAAAAAAATACTTGATAATTGTAATGAGTTTAACTAAAAGATCGAATTTACTTGTTTGATAATAAATAGAATTGAAATCTAAATAAATAAAAATAAATAAATATATAATTCACACACACGCATATATATGTGTGTGTTGAATCATATGAGAACAAGTATTTAGGAGAAAATTAAAAACTAATTTTAGCCTTACATCTAGAAAAATCGAACGGATCAGATAAAAAACAAAATGAAAAAATGTGAACTAAAAACATGATGTATGCAATCATATTATATATATTGTTTCTAATAGATTTGGTTCATAAGAAAAAATGTGACACAAAATGAAATATGTCCACGAAATGTGATTAAAATAATACTTAGAGATCAAATTTAGAAGTGAACTAATAGGTGTGAAATCGAAAGTTAAAATAAATCATGAGACTCCTAGAGCCAACTTTGTCAAATATAAATGTCATTTTCATTTTGGAATTGATCTTCAACAAGTATGGAGTGTTGATTAGAAGAAAATAAAGCAGTCGGAAGACTTGAGTCTGCATAGCCAAATTTGTCAAAGGTTAATTAGATATATTTCATCAATTTTGGGTTATGTCTCTAATTAGAATCATCAAATTTTTTATTTAGTTTTTATCTTATTTTATTCTACTTTTATCTCATTATACCCACAAATTTTATTGTGGACTGCGGTCCACAATGGATTGTGGTCCATAACTCTGTGTGTATAACATATTCAGTTTCATTTTATATACATTGCAATTCTCTTTCAACACAACTACAGTTCCTTTTCGATATAACTACAGTTTCGTCGACATACACTCAATTATGTGAAACTATGTATCTTTTGAGATGAACTTTAGTTTCATTTACGGAACTCCGTTAAAACTTGACGGCAACCGTTTCTCTACTTAATGAAACGGCGATGTTTTGGGATCATGATCCGCAATATATTGTGGACCATAGTCCGCCATATAATATCATGCATGGAAACATGCATCACAGATCAACATGCATTGCTAGCTTTCAAAGCCGGTCTAATATCAGATCCATTTCAACGCACAACATCCTGGAATGAGTCTATCCTCTTGTGTAAATGGGTGGGAATAACTTGGCGTCGTGGCGATAACAATTTTACTGGAGAGGTACGAAATTTTGGAAGCCTAAAGCACTTGAGGGTCCTTTCTTTCTATGATAATGAGCATCTTGGAAGTGAGAAATATAGAGACCTGAGGTTTATGGCACCCCTAACCAATTGCACTGTTTTACAATATCTTGAATTTCCTAATTGTAATTTTGGAGGGGTTTTACCACCATATATTAGTAATATCTCAAATCTCACTTCCTTACATATGGGAGATAATCACATAAGTGGAAGATCCATATTGAGATTGGTCAACTCATTAACTTGGAAGTATTAGTGTTGATGGGTAATGAGTTGAGTGGAGTTATTCCCAACACTATTGGGACACTACCAAATTTGTTTGCCTTGAGTGTTGAGATGAATAAATTTTCAGGAGAAATTCCAACTTCAATTCATTAGAAAATGTAACTGCTTTAAGTGTCCTCATTTTAGGTTCAAACAATTTAGAGGTTGTTATACCTGCTGGTCTTGCCAAATGTAAGTTCTTACTTGAACTCTACCTTTAATTTATGCAAACAATCTCACCGGATACATACCAAATGAATTTTTTCGTTCAGATTCAGGGCTTGTACACTTGGACATTTCAAAAAATGGTTTAAATAACCCTCTCCCTACCAAAGTTGGTGTTTTAAAAAGTTTGAACTTTTTAAACCTTTCAGCCAATTGCTTTTTTGGTGAAATTCCTCCAACTTTTAGTCCTTTAATTGACAAGTGTTGAAACCTTAGATCGTTCTTCTAATCACCTCACAGGTAAAATCCCAAGCTTTCTAGCAAACCTTAGTTTGTTAACCTACTTTAACTTGTCAAACAATGATCTAGTGGGAGAGGTACCACTTCAAGGAATTTTTGGAGACAAAACTGTTGTTTCCTTGAAGGTAATAGTAAGCTGTGTGGGGGTATTCCAGATTTACATTTTCCAAAATACACCACAAATAGAAATACCCAAAAAATCCAAGATGTCCCTTGGATTGAAGATTGGAATATCCATTTTGTGTGGAATTTTGGGATCAGTTTTGGGGGTTCTCTTCATATGGAATTATTTCATAGGAAGAAGAAGAATACACTTCACTAGAGAACCAAACACAAATCAAGGGCATGCCTATGGTGTCATACAAGAGCTTACACAATGCAACCAATGGTTTTTCACAAGAAATTTTAATTGGTTCTGGGAAGTTCAGCTCAGTGTACAAACGCAATCTAGATGAACAAGGGAAAGTTGTTGCTATAAAGGTGCTCAAACTGCATGTGAAAGGAGCTTCAAAGAGTTTTATAGTAGAGTGTGATGCATTAAGGCATATTAGACATCGTAACCTAGTAAAGATTGTTTCATCGTGCTCTAGCATTGATCATCAAGGCAATGAACTCAAGGCGATTGTTTATGAGTACATGGAGGAGGGAAACTTGGAAACATGGTTGCATCATCATCATCATAGTGAGCCTACACATTTGAGCATGTTGGAAAGAGTAAATATTGGAATTGATATAGCTTGTGCACTTCATTGTCTTCATGCCAAGTGTGGAACACCTTTCGTTCATTGCGATCTCAAACCAAGCAATGTTCTATTGGATTGTGACTTGATTGCTCATGTGAGTGACTTTGGATTGGCAAGGTTTCTTTCAGAGGCAGCGCATACGAGTTCTGCAGGAATTAAAGGGACTTTTGGATATGCTGTTCCAGGTAACCAATTTCCTTTAGTATATATAACAAATAGCTTCAAGGAAATTATATTGTTCAAGTTTTATATGATGAATCTCAACATATTTAACTTTCCTTCCTTTTCAAGGCAATACTATACTATAACATAAATTGTTAGTAATTTTTTTTCAAAATGATATGACATGCATCGATCTGTTACAATGCTATTATTATGATTGTATTGTTGTCTTAAACTATCTTTCAGAGTATGGCATGGGAATTGAATTCTCAACAATTGGTGATACGTATAGCTATGGAATACTCTTGTTGGAGATATTTACAGGAAAAAGTCCCATGGATGATATTTTCACTAATCTAAATCTACATGAGTTTGTTAAAAATTCCCTACCTCATAGAGTCATGGAAATTGCTTATCCAACAATGCTATACAGAAAGGAGGACACTACAAGTAAGAGCTCTCAGATAAGCCATGATAAATTTGTTGAAATACTCCATTCTGTTTTGGGGATTGGTATTGCTTGTTCAGTGAATTCACCAAGAGAAAGGATGAATGCTTGCACTGCAATGAATAAACTGCGCATAATCAGAGCCTGCCTTCTAGGAACAAGAAGACAATGAGAGTTGTTAATGTTAGAACTTAGAAGGTGTTGTTGTTCACATTTTCTAGCTACAGATTCAGAAGTTCATCATTGTTTAGCAATACTTTTCATGTATCATTTACTTTGTATTTCTTATGTTTTTAAATTCTATTGCAATTTACTTGTGTTGTTTACAATGTATTTCTTCTGCTTTTTTTATTTTCATTACACTGTAAGGCGTTAATGAATTCCAAAGGGAAAATCAAATACATCTTAGACACTTTTTTCTTTAATTTTTTAGATATTGAACTGGTACCTTATGATATGTGGCTAACTTGGCTTATACTCAATCAAGCTATGTTCAAGACATCCTAACTATAATAAAGTCAAATCTTTATGGAAATAAAAATTGGTAAAAACTTCCAGCCCAAATAAAAGACCACGTTTTGGATTTAGCAGTGTAAAGCGATTTCGTCCGGTCATTTATAGCTATTGTTTTGGAATATGTCAGTTTTGTTGTTTAATGCCATTGTTTAATCTTTATTACTTTTAAGGTTGCAGCTCTTCACGGTGATAAGGATCAAACTTCTAGTAAGGAGATACTGCAGAAATTTAAATCCGGAATTTATCAAGTGCTTATTGCTACTAATGGTTCTGCTCGTGGTCTTGACATCAAGTCAATTAAGTCAGTGGTTAATTTTGATACTGCTAAAGACATGGATATGCATGTTCATAGAATTGGGAGTACAGGCATTAAAATTATTTATTTAATATTTTAAAAACTATTTATTTAATAAAGCTTAAACATCTATCACCTAAAATCCTAAATTAAAACTCTTGATCAAGCTCAGCTTTTCTCTCTTGTTAGAGCGAAACAAACGAAGTTCAATCTTCTTCCCAACATACATAAATCTCTTCATCTACAACCAATTTTCTCTCACCTATAAGCAAATATTTTTCGGTTAAGTAAATTAACTATTTGTATTGAGATTGGAAGTTCTTCCCAAGATTCCATTTTTCGACATCCTACAGGAAGAGAAACGAAAAGCGCAAAAACAAAGAAATACAGTGATATGCATCAACCTTAAACCCCCGAAGCCTCCATCAAAAGTCAACGACAATCACCTCGAGTCCAAACAAGTTGTCCATTAAAATCATTGATCAACAATGTGGAAATGACGGACATTGTGCTTAATTATTTCTTGATTGCTTAATTGGTCAATTATATTAGTCTTGATTGATGGGTGTGTTTGATGATGGAGATTGGAGAGTGTGTCATTCTTCATGTTATAAAGGAAGAATATTAATGATGTGCCAAAAAGCTTTTCTCTTGGATATCCTTAGGAAGTACCTCTTGTGCACCAAGTGAGAATTGCTTAGACCAAGTAAGTTTACATTTATTGTATGCTTGCATGATGTTCACCTCTTATTTTGCTTGGACCTTGGTCAATGATCTCTCGAAGTGAGAGTGTGCATCCCTTAATTTTAGAAAGATAATTGCAAGAGAAGCCCGAAATTGAACTAATCTTCGGTATGGCATGGGGCAAAAGGTGAGCCTTTAGTGAGAATTGAGAGTAAATCCCTTATCCCTAGAAAAAGGCAAGAGGGGTTGAAATGAAGAAAGAAAGAAAAAGGCTAAAAATGGCCACTACTAGAGGTAAGAACTGAGGTGAGCCGTATCGCTAGGATTTGGGGCAAAGCCATTGCACTGTCTTCAAAAAGTGTAGAGCTCTACGTGAAGTTGGTTGTTCCAATGACATTATCCTAGGAGATGAGAAAATAAGAGAGGAGGTGAGCCCCGCTAGGATTCGGGCACCCATTGCACGGACCATCGTAAAAGCATGGAGCTTCATCTGAAGTCAGGTCGCCCGATGAAGTTATCCTAGGGGGTTGTTAGGAATATATTGTAATTGTTTTGATAAACCAAAAATGTAATTTTAGACCCCCAATTTTATTTGAGTCTAGTATAGTAATTATGCCTAAGTACAAGCCTAGTCAATTGCGTGGAAATTGTGAAAGTATAAATTTTAATTTATACTTGTAAGTCGTTCGCTTCCACTTTACAAATCAAGAAGAATTTGAAGATTGGTCAATTCTCGTGGACATCCTTGAAGCGTGACAACATTTGGTTCGAAGATCATGAATTAATTCTTTGGAAGAATTAATTTAAACCAAGGTGAAGATGTTGCAATTAAAAGTCAAAATCAAGGAGTCAACAAGAATGGTTTCTCACAAATGAATTTAGAGGCTAACTCAAGCAAGGAAATAAAGTCTTGTAATTTGGAGTTGAGGATGACCCCTTGGAAGCTAATTGGTGTAGCTAACCTTAATTTAATTAAGGTGAGGATGACTACTCACAATAAGCCTAGGAGAGGCTAACTATAACAAGAGGATAACCATGAAAAATTGAATGAAGGATGAGGCTAATTCCATAGTGAAGTTGATCGTGTATATTCAAAGAAGAAGAGGATGACTTACTATTTAATTGAGGGAGAGGCTGACCATGTGTTATGAAGCAAAGAGGCTGACCGTATATAAGAAGAGGCTAACCTTGTGTTGCAAAAGGAAGAGGATGACCGTGTACATACATACACTTCTAATTCAAGAAGGAGGTTAACCTATTATTTCAAGGAAGAGGCCAACATAACAAATCAAGAAGGAGGCCAACCTATTTTATTCCAAGAAGAGGCTGACTACGGCGTGATCAAGAAGAAAAATAGAGTGATCTATTTTACATAAATATTCTCAAGGAGGTCAACTGCCAACATGAAGGTATTTCTAAAAAGGGAAATATTATTTTTCCTAAAATGGCATGAGGATGACTCCTGAAGATTAATTCAAAGAATACAAAGATTCTTGCTACTTGGAGTTGAGATTAAATTGAGGAAAGACAAAGCAACTTTCGGTATCGAGCAGAAATAATTCAAAGCAACTTGACTTATGAATTAGGAACAATTCAATTGTTCACATTATCAGAAGATAAACAAAGTCAAGGAAAGGGGGCTATAAGTTACAAGGCAAATTCATGTCAGTGATTAAAGAAGACGTTGGCGGATCATCAAAGCAAATATTCAAATTCATTTGACAGAGCCATCAAAGTTGACAAATATCATCTGAAGACAATTTAATGCTCTGAAGACACACAACGGGCAAATAGCTAATTTAACTATAAAACCCAAGAAGACTTGAAGACAAGCATGGATGAGATAAAAAGGAGCACAGAGATATCTGATTAAGCAAGTGCCATCATTGAGCTAAACACGAGAGAAAATCAAATCTTAAGAATAAATACTTTTATTTCTTGAGAAAAATTGTAGGAGTATAGCTTTGTGTGAAACACTCGGGAAAACTAAGTGTAGCTGTGTGCAAGACACTTGGTTGAGGAGTATAGCTTTGTGCGAGATACTCGGGGAGTGTAGCTTTGTATAAGATGCTAGGGAGCGTAGCTTTATGCGAGGCGCTCGGGATTGAGTGTAGCTTTGTGCAAGACACTCGAAGTTGTAGAAGTGCTAAAAATGCACTAGTTCGCTATTGTATCAGGGTGATTGAAGATAGTGAAATCCCTCATTAGAGTGAAAGGATAAGAGTAGACTAGTGATGTAATAATTGCGATGATGTAAAAATGGGTGTGAATGTCGAACCAAGAGGATTGGGATTTATGGCACATAGAGAGTAGTCACCTAAACTCTAGTCACCAAGGTCTTGAAATCCATAAGGATCAAAGCGAATCATTTTAAGGTTTAAGGTTTAACAACTAAAGAGTATTTTTGAAATTTTGGATACAAGGGAAAACAAGATTAAACTATGATGAAATTCTATAGGAAAAGATGGGTTAGACTAGGTGTATTACTCTATTGATGCATTCAACATTAGAATTGGGGGATGAACATTAACCCTAGGTTCT
Source organism: Ipomoea batatas (assembly GCA_002525835.2). Taxonomy (NCBI): domain Eukaryota; kingdom Viridiplantae; phylum Streptophyta; class Magnoliopsida; order Solanales; family Convolvulaceae; genus Ipomoea; species Ipomoea batatas. Next base: position 8,047,815 of record CM008337.1, on the reverse strand, counting down.
TGAAGCAAGCATTAAGGAATCCAAGTTTCCACAAGGATTAGAACAAGGGTTGCCCCATTCCAATGGAGAATCAACCCAAGCTCTTGAATAACAAAAGCTTTTTATTGGCTCAAGTCTCCCATCCAATTCCCATTGTGATGGAGAACTTTCCAACGACAAACAACAATTAGCGCGCAATAATCATTGAAAGACAAAACAAACCCCAACTCAAATTCAAGAACCCTAAATGGGTGTTCATCCCCTTTATGCAATATTCACATAAATAGCATCAATAAGAGTTATAAACACCAAATCTAACTCATATAAGGAACTACTCACTCATTTCGAAAGCAAACATGGCAATAATAAATAAGGAAAGCATTGGATAGCAATAAATGTAAAAGAGAGAACGTGTAAAGGAAATAAACCACCATTGTATTCAAACAAGGAGAAATGTTGTTGAGATCCACTTCAAAAGCTTGTATTTAATGCTCTCAAGAGTTTCTAAAACTGAATCTAAGCTAATCTAGGCTAGAATCTGCTAAGGAAATGAGGAAATTACTTCTAAAGTAGCTAGGGTTCGAACTTGGCACAAAATGCAGAAAAACATAATTTATATTGTGCAGAGTATGTGGCATACGGCATACCATACGGCTGTGTAGCAGGCCGTATGGTAGGCAGCTGATCTGCTTCAGGTGACGGGGCCATACGGCCTCTCATACGGCTGTATGAGGGGTCGTATGGCTGGCATTTCCAGCCTCCGTTTTGCTTTCTGCTCCGGATCTTCTTGAGTGAACTCCCGGCTTCCAAAATCGTTCCTTAATGCTTCGAAAAACCTCCAAATGACTCGTTGCGACCAATTTATCTAAAGAAACAACAACTCACACAAACAAGTCATCTGTTCAACTCAACTAAAAGCATTTTGTTATCAAAAATGGTTAAAGTATGGGGTGAAAAGTGTTAAGAATCAAAGGTATCAACTCCCCCACATTAGAACTTTTGCTTGTCCTCAAGCACAGACAAGAATAACCACTACCATGCAATGAACATTTATTCCACTTCCTTCCTGTACCACCAAACAGTCCACAAACCCACTCATGACAACCCGTCCAATTTCAAGAATCATTTAGGCCTTACAAACAAGTTTCCTTCCCAAGCCAATAACCAAATGCCAAATTTTTAGATTATGTGAGGACCTTGTGTGCACAAATGCTAAGTTGAGATTATGCAAAACATGGCAAAAGATGAGATCCCATAGGCTTGCCTTTCTTACTCCCACTAGCTCAACCTTTGGAATGCATGAAATGATGAAGTATGTCTTTATTAAGCTTATAGCGGGGCTAAAGGTTAAGGGTTTAATTAAAAAAAAAAGGGGTAACGAAAGTAAACAAAAGGAGAGAATTTCACACCTATTTACAAACTAAGCTAGAAGAGATCTTGATAATAAGGAGCAAATGAGCACTCTACAAAGAAGACTAGACAACACTCTCAAAAGATTGGGGTTTGACACAAAAAACAAGAAAGGAATATACGAGTACATTTTTGCTTTTATTCACATTTCCTTCCTTTTCTTTCACTTTTCATCAATTTCAATCTTCTTTTTCAAACATCTTTTTCTTCATTTTTTTTCTTCTTCTTTTTCTACTTTTCAAAGACTTTCACTTTTTCAAAATGACAAACACACTCCATTTATTAAGCAAAACCCCTACACTAAGACAAAACTAACAAGAGTGATGTAAACAAAGATAAGCTCCAACTTAAATCTCTTTTAACTATTAAACAAGTGCTACATTCTCTCAAAGGTGGAAGGGAGATATATTTTTTTCTTTTTGGCTAAAGGCTAAGAAAAAAATTAATAAGGGTAAAACAAAGAAATACTAACATCAAGGGGAACAAATGCTGAGCACTTTATTTAGTGAACTAAAGGCTCAAAAGGGACAACTAGGGATAAACACATATTCACAGGGTAGGCTACAAGGCTAAAGGTTAAACAAAAATGACCTATATCATTTCACATCATGCAATTTCCTAGGATTTCACATCGTGGAGTAATAAGGCAAGTTCTAGCAAAACAACCGTTACCGTAATCTCACATAAGCCTTCACTAGCTAAGCACAACACACCGGATCAAAATTATTCATTTATTTACAGGAAAACAAAACTATTGGCAAGGGACTGAATCAACATAAGCTTAACTTTAAATCATCCATCAAAAGTAATGTGCACAAATACCGCCATACAACCACCAACCAACAACAAGGAAGTGTTCACAAGTTCATGTAAGGAAAGCAATTACCCAAGAATTATGCACAATGAATCATCCAAGAAAACTTAAACAAAAATTTTATATACAACCCAAAATTCAACCCACAAAATGGAGGACCCCCCCCCCCCCCACACACACACTAGAATCAAACATCGTCCTCGATAGACCAAAGATAATCACATTGGGGGAGCCACTAAGATAACTAGAATATGAAAATAAAAGTTAACGGGAATTAAATGAATTAAGGTGCAAGTAAATTAAAGAAAATGAAAGTGCAAAGCCTTAAGCAATTCAAAAATAAAAGTGCAGAAATATAAAAAGATAGAGTTTAGAGTTCTTGTCCAAAAGCAAATGAGCACATGCTTGCCACCATTCAGCAACTGCGGCCAGCAGAGGGGTTAAAGGGATAGTGGGGGCCTCCCGGGGGCAGAAACTGGCTTCGATGCCAATCATGATATTCCTCAATTCGGCCCATGGCCCCCTCAAGACGGTCAACCCTCTGGATTAGTGTTTGCACTCCTGTGTTGATCTGTTGCTGCTCTGAGTGCATAAGCCCCATTTGTAGTTGCATTGAGCCCAGTTGGGCCAGCACTTGTTCAAACGTCAGCCTAGACGACTCATCAACAAGGACACCCTTAACGGGTTCCTATGCTACTCTTTCTTCAGCTGGCTCAACGTGTCCTTGATTCCCTTGTTCAACACGAGCCCTTTTTTCCGGTGGCAGTTGTTGGTAAATAGCAGCCATGAGTTCTACCGTGATCTCTTGTACACCTGGGCTACCGGGTTGAGTAATGCGCACCCTTTGAGTATTGCGCACGATTCTTGTAATGTAAGGACCCAAGAATAGGCCCCGCACCTTGGGTTTTTCTTGGTTGTGGAACAAGTGCGCTAAGATCATTCCCATGTGCAGTCGGCGGCGCCTAACCATCCCATATATGCACAAGATGTCCGGATGGGTCAAAACGCTAATGGAATCATGGCGGCCACAAATAGATTGGGTCAAAACATAATGCATAAACTTGTGGGCCATTTTAGTGAAACTCAAGGACCGGCTCCCAGAAGTTTTGAAATCAGTGGTCCCATCCGTCAATTCATCCCAAAGTTGCTGCTTGCACTGCTGGTTGATACTCACTACCCTAAGGTCTTTCTCCTCCTCATCCAAGTTTTGAATGTCATCCATGTCCATATACTGACTAATTTCATCCACACTCAAGTGGAATCCTATGCCCCCCGTTGTAAAAGAAATGTAGCGGGTGGAGGGCAATTCGAAACTCTTAGCCACCTGTAGAGTCACCATGACCTCAAGCAATATGTCAGTGTGAGTCTGCTCTCTAAAATCCAGCAGTAGAGCCTTCCATTCGAGCAAGGCTATCATAGACAAAATTTCATCCCCGACTCCATAATGTTCGGCTACGGCCATGTTAAACACATAGTTCTTGTAAATCTTTTGTTTGCAAAACAAAGCGTAACGTTCAATATGATAAGTGGAATTGAATTCCAAATTACCCGACCCTTGGATGGGTGGGATTGCATCAGATGGCTTAGAAGAGGTTGTTTTCTTACGCTGCGGTCTGCAAAAGAGTCTCAAAGGGAAGATACAAGTGTGGGTGTATGGGTTAGGGCATATACACATTCAAATAAACCATATTCACATAGGGAGAAGGAGAGAAATTAAAGCATTGTATCAACATCGGGCAAGTGCTCCACAGTTTTAGCTATTCAACTTATATACAAGAATCAATCATCAAAATCACTTCAATAAAATTCCTAATCACACCTTTCTACTATTCTTATGCCTAAACTTAAAGTAAAATTTTTTAGGTGGTTTTTGGATGCTTAACAAGAAAAATAATACAAAAATTCAAGAAATTCATTATCTGCAAAGTTCCCTAAGCTTAGAACCAACAAAACCCACTTCAAAATTCTAATTATATGCATAAGAACAACCTAGGGCAAGTGGGTTTGTTAAATTAACAATACAAAGCAAGAATGAACACCATTAAAGAATAAATGAAGCATAAATACATGAATAGAGAAATTAAAACCAAAAGCATGCTTAGGAAACTAGATTTCATCAAACATAAAAAATTAAAGCTATTATGTTCAGAAAAGCAAAAATTTCAGAAAATAGAGAGAGTGTGAAAGAAATTGAATTCAAACCTTGGTGCCATGAGTAAAGAGGAGAAAAATTGAAGAAGAAGCTTGAACTTTGAAGTTTTAATGGAGAGCAGTCCATACCCCTACTCTCATTTATCTTTTATGCTTATGGGTTTTGGTGTTTGGTTGGATGGGTTGGTTAAGTTGTGTACATCATTCACACTAGTGGGATCGACTTGAAGGCCCTTGCAAAATGAATGGTGAACCCAATTTTGGATTGCATGCTTGGTTAAATGGTGTTAAAAGGTTTCATGATGCTTAAACTTTATCTTTATGGATTTTTGCTTCCTTTGTATATTCCTAGAGTTGTATGGCACATGGTTAACACCCTTTGTAAATAGTATAAGAGATTTTGCCCTCTTCAGTTTCTTGCACCCTTTTCTTTGCATGACCAATTGATTTGATTAAGTTATCCTAGATATCTTTGGCATTTATATGATTGTAGTTTGATTGAGATTTGCTTTAGGGCCAGCAAAGTTGAAGTGTGAAAACTTTGATAGATGCCAAAGATACCTAGGTTAAGGGTCTAATAAAGGGGTGAAATTGTGTTATTTGGTATCCTTTTGTGGTTAATTTATGGTGTTTTGTGCTCTAATGTGCTAATCATTGCAAAGCTCTAGTCTTGGTACACTTTATGGTTTTGTAGGCTTTTGGACTCAAGGAGAAAGTGATAGACGCCAAAAGTACCTAATTTATTAGGATTATTTAAGAAAGATTATTGTCATATGAGTGCCTTAAACAACTTATTTTATGGAAATTTTATATTAAAGCTTACCATTGTAGACATGCTTTGCGTGGAACGTTTTAAAGGATTTTTACAAGTTTCAAGACTTAGAATAGCCAAGGAAGACATACATGAGGGAGGAAAAGAAACCCAGCCTTGGTGCACGCAAAGATCAAAACCGAGCCAGCAGACAAAACGAAGAAAAGGAGGCTTGTCCTATCCACGACCCCATCCACGCATGTAGGTAGGCGTGGACAAATTCCCGTACCCGTCCACAACCCCATCCACGCGTGTGGGTAGCGTGGACCTGCACCAGAACCCTGCGCGAAGTTTTAGTATAAAAGGAGCATTTCAGTTTTAGGATTGGTAGGAGGAAGGAAAGGACTTCTTGGAAGAGAATCTTGGATCTTCATTGTTCAACAATTACATTGGGTATACTCTTTCTTTGTTATTGCTAGATTTCTCGTTGAATTTCTTTCTTGAATCTTTACTTGTCCACGTTTATTGCTTTCCATTTTGCTTTTATGAATATGATTTACGCTTTGAATGAAATGATGTTGATGAGACCCTTTAAGGGCTAGTTCCTAGGATAGGGGCTAGAAAGGATGGAGATTTGCGTTCATAATCTATAATGTTATATGAGATTTGATTTCTTTGGGGATTATTGAATTTGCGTGTATGTTTTGGATGTTCTTGTTGGATTGAGGGCCCCGATCTACTCAAGGATCTAGGATCATCCCTTTGGCGAGATATCGCAAAGGGATGAAAGCCCACTGCTCACATCTCCCGCCCTCAATCTGAGAAGATGAGGTCCGGAGGGATTTCGTAGGCAAAGTGTTCGATGATATTCCCCAACCGACTGAGGATTTGGAGCTTGAGTGTGACGCCACTCAAGAATGTGTTCCGAGCTCCTTCAATTAAATCCCTAGAGAAACCAAATCTCCCCTTTGCAAAATGAAGCAAAATCCATTTGAATCTAGCCCCGTCCGCCTTTCTTGCATAAGTAATTTCTTAGTTTTCCTAAATCTTATTCCCATGATATTATGTTTCATTTTATTCCCTATCTTTTTTATTGTGTTGCTTGAATGATGAGAGATTGAAAGCTCCCGCTCTCCAATTTGCCATCCGCGAGAGATACGACACTCGGGGAGTTTTAGACTCTTCGTTTTACCACTTTCCATACACCTCACCACTAAAACAAACAACCTTTCAGAAAGCATATGAGCTTGGCAAGGAAACAATCAAAGATGAAGCATAATGAATGAGTCCACGTCCAAGTCCACGTCGTGGATTGGGGCATGGTTTATTTCCAGAAACTTGCACACCACAACTCCACGACGTGGGAAGAAGAAAGAAGTTTTAAGTGAAAAGTCCACGAGCGATCCTCGCTCGTGGAATCAACTCTGGTTTGAAATGTTGATCAAGTGCAATTAGAGGAAGATATTTAAGGGACTAGATTAGATATTTTGGGAAATTCATTCCTAGAGTTAGACTTATAGTTTGTAGATCATATTCTTAGAACACATTCTTAGATTGTAGAGAGAAGATTTGTGTAGAAGATCATATTTGAAGACATTTGTTTTGAATTTCAATTGCAAGTTCTAGGTAAATCCTAATCCCTACTTTGATTTGCTTTTCAATTTGATTTCAATTGCTATCTTCAATTTGTGCAATCTAGGTTAATTTTGATTTCAATTCCAAAGCATGAGTCGGTAAATTCTTTTATAAGATTTGAATTGTGAAGTGAGACATGATGCTAGTGTAGTTCCTCAATTCCAATTTGGAGTTTGTGTTGCTTTGATTGGATGACATATTCTTGTCAATTGTTGGTGAATTGTATGGTTTCTATGAGGGTGGTCATCTCATTGAATGATCTAAGGCATCAAACCTAGGCAAGATATTGCTAGGATTGATATAGCTCCAATCAACATTAATTTCCTATTTCTAGACCTAAAAAGTGTGAGTATGAGAGGTTGTGTTGGCAAGGTGTTTGTGGAAATGCCCCTAAACTCTTTGGTTGCGTAAAAAGTATTCCAAATCTAGGGAGAGCCTAGTAGACCTATTGGTGAAAGGTGTTGGCAATACCTCCTGGGAATAGCCAATCAAGCAATGCAATTCTCCTAGACCTTAGATACACTATGATGCATCATGTCCACTAACAATTTACTTCCTAGCTTTCTTTAATTGATTTTTAAACCTCATTCCTTACATTCTTTGACACTACAACATTCATTCTTTTACTCTTTGATTAGTGTCGACAATGGCGAATGAGGAACATGCTATATATTCCAAAGACTAAGAACTAGCCAATACTTTCAATTTGTCCTCCCTGGAGACCGACACAACCCGGGGTAACCCGAATCATCTTTGATTGAACCGCATATACAAAAAGTGTAAAATCAATGAAATGTGAAGATTACCAAACTTCAGTCCACAAATGATCCAATCACTAGTACAAAAACGTCCATACGCTACACCTGTAAAAGTGTTTTCGCTACACCTCTATAGGTGTAGCGTACGGTACTGTCGCTGAAAGTGTAGGCTTTCCGCGACACCTGTTACAGGTGCCGCAAAAAGCTTATAATTTTAATTTCTTTTTAGTTAAATACTTTCTGTAGCACTCGCAGCTAGGCGGGTGCCGCGAAAAGTACATAATTAATAATAAAAAAATGACTTTCCGCTACACCCGCTAGAGCAGGTGTAGCGGAAAGTATTTTTAATAGAAAAATAATGACTTTCCACCACACCTGCTATAGAGCAGGTGTAGTGGAAAGTATTTTATTTTTAAAAAAAAAGTTATATATATATACACTCTCTGATATAATTTCTCCCTAATAACAATAAAATTTGTACATTAATTGTCTAATATTTTTTTTTACACAAACACAATAATCTAACCAAATCCTAATATTTTAAAACACATAAATGAACTACTTTATTAATTAAAAAGCGTACACATTTTGTACCTAGGTGGTAAGTCATGGAAATGCTAAAGTCCTGTTACCTAAAGTTTGATGTCAAAGAGTCACACTCCTCTGAAGATAGTGAGCACTGCTAGAAGAAATTGCAATTTCAATGTCAAATTCAGTAGACAAGATCTCTAATATTAAGAAATCATGATAACCAACTCATAGCATCACCATTCCAGCATGCAAACACCATTCTAGTACCTCACCCTGCTTCAAATCAAGCATACTGCTTCTCAAAACAAATCAAAACAAATCATTTTAATCCCCATTTAGAATTGCAGCAGCACTGCTGCAACCCTACTACACATCCCTCATAAATCTGCTGCAAAACACCATCAACCTGCTGCAACATCAGTCCTTGCTGCAATTTACAGCAGCAAGAACATACTATAACAGCAACAACAATAATTCCACATTCAAACCAAACCAAGTTAACTCAACACAGCTGCAATTTACAGCAGCAAGAACATACTATAACAGCAGATTTTACAGAACAATTCTTGAAATTCTAAAAGAAATCAAACTAAAATCCAAAAAACTACATATATAATACAACAAGTATATATTAAAGTTCTAATTTTTCTTGTTGGTCAAGTGGTCAAGTTCTAATTTTTCACTACATAAATAAATGAATCAGAAAACTGTATTAAAAAAAAAAAGTGCAGCAAGTATTTATTTGGTAGCAGCAGTTACCTGCTCAATTAATCACACGGTAGAAAATAGCAGCAAGTATAACTTCTCACTTCAATAGTTCCAAAGCTAGCAAATCAAATAAAATCTGAGCCAAAGAAGAAAAATGTAGAGTAAAATTAGATCATAGATGTAGCAAAACAAAATAACCTTAAGCATAGAGCTGCTTCTTAGTTTCAACAACTGAGGCTTAGGTATGCAGGACCAAACTTGATCTGAAAGCAAATGCAGACATGCAGTGACTACTTGGAACATCTCATTTGCACAACTTTACCTTTGTTTTCAATTATAATCACAAATTCATACAAGTTACAGAGAATAAGTCTACACACAAATACAGAAGTTTTAAACAAAGAATCAGAATTAAAAAAATATTAGAAGTATTCTCTGTAGGAGTCAAAATTTAGATTAAAATGTAATTTCCCCTTTTGTTTTTGCAATTTCACTGTTCTAGTTAATAAATTATTGCAAGAGTGATAAGCTCCCCAGACACCTATATAATTAGTATAAAAAAGGTTGTTTTATAATGCTTATTGTATCCTTAGAAGATAAATTTTGAGATATATGCTTTAATTTCATTAACCTTGCACAAAGCTACCTTCGATGTTAAATTGAGACAGCGTAGAGGCCCCGGGAGCTATAAGGAACAAGGAATTAGTCAAAGATAGCAAACCGAGCAAGGAAGGAGCCCCGGAGACCTGGAAAGTTGCAGCCACGAGCAAACAAAGTCGAAGCAATTTCCCAGCTGTCCACGCCATGGCCACGCGTGGACATGGGCGTGGACCGGACACTGCACGGGATGATTTCCTAGGGCAACATTTCGGAGTCTATTTAAGGCACCATATGATCATTTTCAGAGCATAGATGGATGTATAGAGAGAGATACACACAATAAAATAGATTTTTCTTCATTTACATTTCTAGTTTAGATAGAAATTTCCTTTTGTATTCAAGTTTGGATTGAAGAACACACTCATCTTTGAGGTGTGATTTCTTTTTAATACATCTTTTCTTTTACCAAGTTCCTAGATTGAATTAGCCATTGCTCTTATTCTCTATATCATGAGTGGCTAGTTTAATCTAGGGAATGGATTGTGGAAAGATATGTTGCTAGTGTGATGATTTTTACTTCTTATTTTGGATTTCTTATGCTTCTTGTTGGATACATCTATTCGTGCTTATGATTGTTGGTTTGATGAGATCTTGTGTGGATTTGGCCGATCTATATGAGAGTTTGAGATCTTGACTCTATAATGTTGTTGATATGAGTAAAGATTGAAGCTTTATGGCAATCATGGATCCTACGGACTTCGTAGGAATAGTAGGAAAGTGTGTGGCTAAAGTGTTCGATGAAATGTCTCTTAGAGCTTTTGGTTGCTTAAAGGCACTCCCAGCGTAAGAAACCTTAGTACACAAAGGTGGAAAAGGACTATAGAGACACACTCTTGAATAGCCAACACTTGCATACTTTTCCATGACAAAAGACACACCAGGATACAACATATATGAACACAATCCATTCCCTTATTTTATCTTAGTTTATTTCATTATTATTTACTCTTATTTACTTTCTTGCACTTTATATTTTATGCTTTGTTACCTTGATAATCCTCTCTTATTGCTCTCTTTACTTTCTTATGCATTCACTACACCCACAACACTCTCATTTATCTCACATGACTCATTTAATTAAAAGCACTAACGTATGATACACCTCCACGTCCCTCCTTCAAGACCGACACTCGGGGAGTGAAGACACTCTTCGTTTTATCTTTACACACATACACATTTGCATTCCTCCATACACGATACTCACCCACAAAAGAAACTCCAGCATCAAAATGGCGCCGTTGCCGGGGAGGGCAATAGGATGTCATTTATTTTTGCTTTTATTAATTGAAGGATTGTGATCATAATTTTGAGAATTGTTAATCCATTTCACCTTTACTTTACTTTGTTTTTCGTTATTTCATTTTTACTTTATTTTATTTTATATATATTTGTTACTTACCTAATTGACTACTTCTAGTCAATTGTAGAACTTTTTGCTATCTTGAAAATCTTAATAGTTGAATGCACACAAGAGCAAAAGGAAATCAAGGTTTATTCCCTTATATACCTGAAATTAACCGAGCAACTAGAAAAAAAAGCATCCGAAAAGAAAGAATGACTTCTACAAGCGCTACAAGAAATCCCCTAGGAAGAGGAACCACAATACCAAACCCACCCCCAGTACCGATAAATCCCCAGGACAAGCCAATCAAAACAAACCAATTTTGGAAGAACTGCAAGCCAATAGAGCCAATCAACCAGAACACCTTAGAGAAGAAGATTACTATGGAGTACCTCAAGAGCAACAAAGATCAATAGCCGATTATATGACCCCAGACTATAATATGCACAATTCAATTTACGTACCCCCAATGGAAAATATCAACTTCCATGTACACCCTACTATACTCACCCTCGTTCAGAATAGTCAATATTCAGGATTACCCTCTGAAGATCCACACGCGCACATCACGAGATTTATTAGAGCATGTGGGATGTATAGGCATGAAGACATTAGTGAGGAAATCATAAGACTAAAGCTATTCCCATTCTCAGTGATTGGAGAAGCAGCACGATGGTTAGAAAGTCAAGATGACCACCATTTTAAGTCATGGTAGCAGTTGCACAAAGAATTCATGAACGAGTTCTTTCCAATTACTAAAACAATGAGAATTAGGAGGCACATTCAAGAATTCAAGCAAGGTAGATTGGAGAGTGTAGGTAAAGCCTGGCGCAGATTCAAAATTTTGAAGAGACAATGCCCACCAGACTTAATGCATCCATGGTATATTATAAGCTCATTTTATGGAGGATTGACAGATGACGGAAAAATGCTACTTTATTCATCATCAAGCGGAGCATTTGTTTCGTTAGCATTAGCAGAAGCCGAGGAGCTGATAGAACGAATTTCCAAAAATACCTCTTGTTGGTATGACAAACGTGAAGAACATGGAGACATGTACGAGATCAATAGCAAAGTGGCAAACGAAGCACAAATCGAGGCCATGAATCTTGAGATCAAGAAACTTCAAGCTATGATGGAGAAAATGGAAGGTAAAAACAAACATTGCATGGCTCTAGCACTTTATTGTAATATCCGTGGAGGACCGCATGATACAAACATCTGCACATCACCATCTGCAGCCGAACAAGTGAAAGAGGTAGATTATCAAAGAAATTTCAACTGTAATACCTATGGAGGAAATCAAAGACAGAACAACAACTGGAAGCAAGGGGATGGATGAAACAACAACAATGAAGGATTTCAACCAAGAACACAATACAAACTATGGAAACAAGCCGACGTATGGATAGAATGAGAAAGGAAGACTCACTTATGGACAAAATCAAGGAGGCCAAAATACTCAATACAGACCGCAATACAACTCTCAGTTAGACTACGCCCAACAAAGAAAGGATGATATCCGAGAAGTAGATGAAAGACTCACACGAACAATCATGGAACTGAAGAATGACCGAGCCAATCTGAAATAAGAAATCACGCAGGAGATTAGACAGGAAATCTCGAGTCTGAGACAAGAATCAAAAGCCACACTCAAGACGATAGAAAACCAAATATCCCAGATGTTCAAAATAATGTCTGAGAGACATTATGGCCAACTTCCTACGAATATAGAAAATAATCCAAAAGAAAGAGTCAATGCAATAGAAGCAGTCGAAGAAAAGCATAAAGGATGCGAACCAATGGACGTAATATGCGGAATATGCCAATGCAACAAGGAGACAAAGATTACTTCTTGTAATCTAAATTTTGAGACTCAAAGAGAAAGCACCTCTTGTGCAAATTCAAAGAAGAAGGAAGGCAAGATCACCTCTTGTGATCTCAAGAAGGACAACAAAGCTCAAACCTCAAAAGATAAAGAAACGGCAAGGAAAGGTACATTTAATGCTTTTATTCAAAAGTTCTTTAACGATAAACAATGCCGTGAATTATTTGAAGATGATTTGAATGATAATTTAACTTGCTTAAGTAAAGAAACATCGGATTACATGATTAAGGGTTATCCTATGAAGAAAAAAGACACTGGAGCTATGGTAATTCCCTGTTCTATAAAAGACTTAGATTTTCTACAAGCTTTAGCCGATCTTGGTTCTTCAATCAATTTAATGCCTTATAGTCTTTATGAAAAACTGAACTTACCTAGTTTAAATCCGACAAGGCTTACACTTCGCCTAGCCGACAGAACCACACGGTATCCGGATGGTTTGATAGAAGACGTGTTAGCAAGAGTAAGAAAATTTTTAGTGCCTGTCGATTTTATAATTTGTAAGATTGGAGATGATGAGCCCTATGACTCGATAATACTTGGTAGACCATTTTTAGCCACTTGCAATGCACGCATAGATGTGAACTTAGGTGAAATTACTTTGAGATTTGATGGACAAACAAAGAAAGAGGAAGTAGTAGAGAAAGACGAAGAAGCAAGTGCTACGATCAAAACAAAGACCAAAACAAAGCCTAAATGGAAGACCGAGAAACTCACTTCGAAAAATACATGGATACCGAAATGCTTTCAAGCAAATGCAAAAGAATATGGTTGAAGATGTGAAGGAACACATTACGTCTAGCCAAAGACGTAAAATGTGGCGCTGCTTGGGAGTCAACCCAATGTCAAAATAATTGCTTTGTGTTCATTTTTATGTTTATCTTAATAACATTCGACTTGGAACATGTTTTTGGGAGACTAATTTATAGGTAAAATGATCAAAAATGCTACGGGAAGGTCAAAGTGGACACTAGAAGGAAGAACAAAACAAAAAACCGAAGGACGGTCCAGCAGGACTCGTCCACGCATGGACGAGCTCGTGGACTCAATGCCGAACCATCCACGACCACGTCCACGCGTGGCCGTGGCGTGGACATGGCTAGGGCGGATTATATACCCTCTTTCGGCCTTGGGCGAAATTTGGACCCCAAAATCTCAAAAACCTCCATCCTCTCCACGCAAGAACACCCTCCCTAACCAAGGTTTGAACAAGTTTTGTATTTTGCAAGTTTCCAAAGTCAAAAACATCAACTACAAGGTAAATACCTCATCTATTATCTATTTTATGAAGCTTTTGAAGAGTTTTTATGGTGAAATTTTATCCTACATTGCTTGTTATGTGTTGGAAAGATTTGAATGTTTATATTGGTTAAGAAAGCATCTTAGAACTATCTCTTGAAGTTTTCTTCCATTATTTATGACTACATTGTTACATTGAATGATATTCTTGAAGTTTAGTATGAACACCATTGATATGCATATGGGTTTGCTTAATTTCTTATTGTTATTATGAAATTGATGGTTGAATTCATGAGCAATCTTGTTATATATCCTTTATATGTCATCAATTTGATGTTATGCATGCTACATTGTCATAATTGAATTTTTGTCTTTCAACCCTAGTTCTTGAATTGGGGAAGAAGATGAAGTTGACTTTTTGAATTTGTTGACTTTTATATTGACAATGTTGACTATTGAAATTGAATTGTTTTATCTTGAAATTGAGCATGTGTGTAATAATGGAATTGTATTGGTGATATTTTCATGATGGAATTTGCCATATTACAAGGGAAACTATGACAAAATTTTCAAAAATCCTTACTACATTTTTTTGAAAATTTCCCTTAATTGCTAAGAATTTGAGCACAAATCATGGTGTCATATTGGAACATAACACCTAGATAACCAATTTATTTTAAGAACTATGTTTTAATTCTCTATCTTTGTAGGATGAGAAGGCACAAAGAGATGGCCAAGAAATCTAAACATGACCATGGTGAATCGAGCAGAACAAGATCGGGGACTCAACAAGAAGTTCCACGAGTTCCGCAGGAACAAGGAGCAAGATCGTTAAGGTACTTAACGGCTACGGAACGCGCCCTAGTGGATGTATATCGTGGGAAAAGGTTGAGTGAAGGAAGATGGTTCGATCAAGCTGTTTTACAAGAGTTTGGATGCCAGGAGGATGTCAATCGACTGTTGAGGCACCGACATTTTAGCAGATTATTTGAATGGCGAGGGCCTACATATTCACCAGTTACCTACGAATTCATAGCCACTCTAGAAATCAAGCGTGAAGTGAATGATGCGAAGGAATCGATTAAATTCTCTTTATTTGGGGACAGATATCACTTGTCACTCAATCAGCTAGCAGTAGCTCTTGGACTACACACTGAGGCTGAGGTATCTTTACCTTATTTCAGAGATTTTAAATCTGATTTTGACACTGACAGGGACGCATCAAACTACTGGTCTGAAATCACAAATGGGCAACCGTATGACTCTTCCAATCTGAAGGCAAAATATATCTCCGCGAATTATTTGAAGGCTATCCGTTTAGCTTTAGCTGTGAATCTCTCAGGGAGAAAGACCAACAAAAACAAAACATATAGACAAGATTTGTTCTATATGTGGGCTATGGAGAATGGAATTAATGTCAACATGGGAGTTCAAGTAAGAAAATGGCTGCAATCCCAAGTGAAGCAAAAGGTTCAATCTATCTTTGTAGGACCTTTAGTCACCAGACTATGCCAAGGATTGGCCATTGAAGACCGTTTAGAAGGAGAAAAAATTGAAGCTCGCATAGCTGCATTTTCCGCGGGAGAATTCCAGGATATGGACATTAAATGGGAAGGAGATAATGCGCCCAGTGATGATGACAATACAGATTCTGATGAGGGAAACGACGAAGAACAAGCGCAGGAGCGAGAAGAGCCAAGTGCATAGCACGGAGGCCCGACCTCAATGGATTGGGAAGCTACCCAAGCATTCCACAGACAGCTCCATGAAGAATAGATGGCATATATGCGCGCACAGAGATCTTGGCATGAGCAGTACAACAATTTGTATGCACACCAAGGACGGTAGGAGGACCAATTTCAGGCATTCTATACAAGTCAAGCTAAGGAGTCTCTTCAGACTAGAAGAGCAATTGAAGAAAATGCCATAATGATTCGTGAATTGCAGGGACAATTTGCTAGGCAATTCCGTCCTCCATCCTTTGGTGATCAATGACGAGCTCCTTGATGATCTGAATGACTGAGTCCCCAGAACATTTGATTACTAGTTGGATGACCCGTTGAGACATTAGGTTCCCTATGCGTGGGGTTCCGCCTTATTTTTATTTTTATCTTAAATTTCTGCTTTACTTATGCTTATTGCTTTATTTCTTTTATGCATTTTATGTTTTATGCTTAAGTAGAATATCTTGAATAATTTTTCACTATTATGCATCTATCTTATTTATGATTCTATGCCTTTGAATAGCTCTCTTGAATGTTACTATACATATCTTGTTATCATTTCATTTTATATAGAGATTTTGAAACGGAGGACAACCGATGATCAGAAGCAAAAGTGTGGAAAAAAGGGATGCATACTTGGTTTAGCCTCTTATCCCTTTTCTATTTTATGCCCCGTTTTCAATTCTAAAGTGTGGAAATATGTTTATACAACTTTGTGTATGTTTTCATAAGCTTACCTATTTATTCTTATAAGGATCATATAAAGTACCCTATATCCCAAAAGCAAATTCCAAAGTGTGGAAAGGGATCTTATTTGCAAAATTTTTTTATAGACCCGTTTTTTTCCTTACCCTGAGAAACGAGTAACATCGAGGACGATGTTTATTTTAAAGTGTGGAAATGACGCACTTTGTGCTTAAGTTTATTTTTTTAGACTAAACTCTTGGGCATGATATCGGGTGTATTTGCAAATTGAAGAGTAACTTATAGTTTGTGTTATCTAGAGAGGATTTTGACTAGATGCCAAAAACTTTTTACTCTTGAAATATCTTTGGGAAGTTACTTTTCGCACCCATGAGAGTGTTTAGAGCCAACTAAGTTTATATTCTTGCCTGCTTGCATGATGTTCACCTCTTATTTAAATAGGACCTTAGTCAAGGATTGCTCGAAGTGGGAGTGTGCACTTTTTAATTTGAGAAAGATAAATTTAAGCGAGGCCCGAAATTGAACTAATCTTTGGTAGGGCATGGGGCAAAAGGAGAGCATATTGGTGAGCTTACAGTGTGAATTATCCCTAATCCCAATAGAAAAAGGCATGAGGGGTAGTATGGAGAAAAAGTTGAAAAGACAAATGGTCAATCATTGAGATAAAATTGAGGAAAGCCATTTTCGCTGGGTTGTGCTCAACCATAATCTTTGGAAAGCAAAAAGCTATAATTGGAGACGGTTGTTCACATAAAACGTTCCCAGGAAATGAGAAAAAAAGAGTGGAGGCGAGCCGCTTCACTAGGATTCGGGCACTCATTGCACTGTCTTCGAAAAAGCATGGAGCTCCATGTGAAGTCGAGTCGCTCGAATGCGTTATCCTAGGAAGTGAGAAGAAAGAGAGAGACTGCCCAAGCCATTGGCGGCGAGTGGTCCATGCCCCTACCCTCACTTATTTTATCGTTAGGCTTTGGCGTATAAAGCTGGAATGGTTGATTAACTAGTGTACATCGTTCCCACTAGTGGGATCGGCTAGAGGACCTATTTAAATAGGAGGTGAATCTAAGTTTGGGTTGCATGCTTGCGTATGATGTGAGAAGTGTGTCCCCTTGTTTTTATTTTGTTTATCTTACGAAGGGTTTTTACTTCCTGGAAATATTCCTTGAGTTGTATGGCATATAACCAACATCCTTTGTAGATAACACAAAAGATTTCTTCCTCTTTGAAAGTCTTAAACACCCACATTTTGACTGACCAAGAGTTTCGTTTTACAAGAGATGCTATCTTGGAAGCTTATGTGCTTGAAGAGAGAAGTCTTGTTTGAGGGAAAGCAAGGATTAAAGTGTGGAAACTTGATACGCTCCCAAGACACCTATATAATTAGTATAAAAAAGGGTGTTTTATAATGCTTATTGTATCCTTAGAAGATAAATTTTGAGATATATGCTTTAATTTCATTAACCTTGCACAAAGCTACCTTCGATGTTAAATTGAGACAGCGTAGAGGCCCCAGGAGCTATAAGGAACAAGGAATTAGTCAAAGATAGCAAACCGAGCAAGGAAGGAGCCCCGGAGACCCGGAAAGTTGCAGCCACGAGCAAACAAAGTCGAAGCAATTTCCCAGAAGTTGTCCACGCCATGGCCACGCGTGGACATGGGCGTGGACGCGGCGTGGATCGGACACTGCGCGGGATGATTTCCTAGGGCAACATTTCGGAGTCTATTTAAGGCACCTTATGATCATTTTCAGAGCATAGATGGATGTATAGAGAGAGATACACACAATAAAATAGATTTTTCCTCATTTACATTTCTAGTTTAGATAGAAATTTCCTTTTGTATTCAAGTTTGGATTGAAGAACACACTCATCTTTGAGGTGTGATTTATTTTTAATACATCTTTTCTTTTACCAAGTTCCTAGATTGAATTAGCCATTGCTCTTATTCTCTATATCATGAGTGGCTAGTTTAATCTAGGGAATGGATTGTGGAAAGATATGTTGCTAGTGTGATGATTTTTACTTCTTATTTTGGATTTCTTATGCTTGTGGTTGGATACATCTATTCTTGCTTATGATTGTTGGTTTGATGAGATCTTGTGTGGATTTGGCCGATCTATATGAGAGTTTGAGATCTTGACTCTATCATGTTGTTGATATGAGTAAAGATTGAAGCTTTATGGCAATCATGGATCCTACGGACTTCGTAGGAATAGTAGGAAAGTGTGTGGCTAAAGTGTTCGATGAAATGTCTCTTAGAGCTTTTGGTTGCTTAAAGGCACTCCTAGCCTAAGAAACCTTAGTACACAAAGGTGGAAAAGGACTATAGAGACACACTCTTGAATAGCCAACACTTGCATACTTTTCCATGACAAAAGACACACCAGGATGCAACATATATGAACACAATCCATTCCCTTATTTTATCTTAGTTTATTTCATTATTATTTACTCTTATTTACTTTCTTGCACTTTATATTTTATGCTTTATTACCTTGATAATCCTCTCTTATTGCTCTCTTTACTTTCTTATGCATTCACTACACCCACAACACTCTCATTTATCTCACATGACTCATTTAATTAAAAGCACTAACGTATGATACACCTCCACGTCCCTCCTTCGAAACCGACACTCGGGGAGTGAAGACACTCTTCGTTTTATCTTTACACACACACATTTGCATTCCTCCATACACGATACTCACCCACAAAAGAAACTCCAGCATCAAAGAGTTTGCTGGTTGCTCTTTTGTTTTTTTGCAAGAGTCCTAGAACAATGAAAACAAGGTTAACTAAAATGCAAATGAAGAATCAAATCAAGTCTTTAGCATATAAAGAGTATAAAACTAACCTTATATAGCCCGTAAGGAGTACCAGTTTCTATTTGAGACTTCAAGATTTTAAAGCAGAGATTTTGTGTCTGTACAACTTTCTTTGCCTTGCCCTAAGTCCATAAAAAGCCTCTGAACCAAGTATCAAGAACAGTTCAATGTGTTTGAACAATGTGACAATTACCTTTAATTTCTTTCATATTCTGTATAAAGTTTCTCAAATTCCTCACTTTGCATCTAAAGAAAAATTACTGGTCTCTTGAACCTCTCCCTCAGCATTGCACTTTGATTTTGACTTATCTGTAGCTTCAATCTGTTTAAGTAAAAGATAACAAATAAATAAATACAATAATAAATAAATGAATAAGAGAATAAGAATAAAAGAATCACAAATAATTAAAAGGAACAATTGATGAAAAATGGACTACTAACTTTAACAAGGCAACATATTCATGCTTACATACAGAATTTTGATGCCAAAATAATTGGTGTAACCACTTATTGCAAGAAGTTTTGTTACAAAATACTCTTTTACTGTATAAGAGTTCCATGAAGCTTGGGGTGGGGGACTGCATTCTGTTGCTTATTCTTTCATCATCTTCTTCTTCTCTTGGCTAAAATCAAGAACCTAAGCTCTCTACTAATCCATAGGCACAGTGCATCTGAAATCCTGGCTAGCAATTCCTATAACAAATAAGGTACCAAATTTCTTTGTGAAAAAGTTGAGATACAAACGCAATAGAAGAACAGATTGGTGACCTCCTAAATTGTTTTACCAAATAAAAGTTTAATCCTTCATAGTCCCCTCCACATTTTTCCAAAGAGCAAGAGTGCATAATTAAAGGAGAAGCTGATAAAAACCAAAGCTATAAGTGAATAAATTCCTAAAACTCAAAACATTGAATAAGAAAGTCATATATGTCCCAAAAGTTTCAATCTTTGCTCTCCCCTCCACCACAGACTAGATACTCAGAAAGCAAACCCAAAGATACAAATATTTTCACCATTTTTCATCAATTACCCCTCTCCAACCCAGAGAAGGTATAGCCATAGAAATTTGACCTGCAATTGGTTTAGTTACCTAGCTAAAAACACTAAATCTCATCTATTCAACTTGTACTAGATTAGAATTAATCAACAGCTCCGGAACAGTAGTAGAACAACCAATGATATTACACACACTTAACAGTCCATTTAAAATCAAATATAGCACAATAACTCTAAAATTTGAAAAAATCAACAAAAACTCAAAATAAATTTTTAAAAATATCACAATGACAATAATATTTGAAATAAATTAAATATAAAATAAATAAATAAGCTTACCGGTCGCGGGGGAGGAATCTACAGCTCTAGGGTGGTGGCGGTGGTGAGTGAGGCAGCTCCAGCGGAAGAAGGGTGGCTGAGGCTTCGACGGAGGAAGGGCGGCGGCAGCTAAACGTTGGCGGCGTTGGCTGCGGTTTCAGATCTATTGGCAGCGGAAATGGAGAGGAAATGGCGGTCGGCTGTGGTCTCAGGCTTGGAGGAGACGAAATGGAGAGGGCGGAGGAAAGGCGGCGTCGGCTATCATCGGAAATGGAGAGGGTGGACTGGTGGAGGAGAGGCGGCGTCGGCTGTCATCGGAAATGGAGAGGGTGGAGGAGAGGCGGCGTCGGCTGTCATCGGAAATGGAGAGGGTGGAGGAGAGGCGGTGTTGGCTGTCATTGGAAATGGAGAGGGCGGAGGAAGGGTTGGGAGGAAATGCGGAAATGGGAAATGGGAAATGGTCTCAGATCTATGTATATTAATTTTTTGCTCAAAATTAATTTTCTGTTTACTTTACGCGGAACCTCAGAGAGATGGTGTCGTAGGAAGTCATATTAATAAAATATTAATAAATTTGTTGCGGCACCTTTTTTAATCGGGTGCCGCGAAAAGATTTTTCATTTTATTTTTTTATTTTATTTTAAATTACTTTCCACTACACCTTTAATAAAGGTGTAGTGTATTCTTCTATGTTTCAACTATTCACTACATCTCTTAATAGAGGTGTAGTGTAAAGTTATATTTATATGCTCAATTTTGTAGTAGTGAATCTACAAAATAGAGATCAAAAGCTCTTAGATCTAAGAGTGTTGTCAAGGCTCCTTCAACCTAGAATCTTCATTTCTTCTTCAATACAAAGTGTTCTTGAGATGGCTTGAGAAATACAAAAGAAAAATATAGAAGATAAAAAATGATCCAACTTCTCTAAAACTCTAATTTCCTACTATTTAAAGGAAGTCTTCAAGGGTTTCTCACAAGGGAAATCTTGCCACCCCTGTCATGCCAGCCTCACAATCTTGGTTGGGGTCACTTATTGTGCCCAGCTTCTCGGTCACGATCGTGAGCAGAGTCGTGATCGGGTCTGCATTGTGGTGAAATGACTGCAGTAAGAACCACAAGGTTACTATCAATATTTTCAAAAACTTAATTATAGAGTAATGTATCAATTTAATCATTAAAAAAATACAACAATGCTAATCCAAAAAATATAATAGATGTAAAATGGACGTGGAAATTATTGATGGAAGTAAAAGCCTTGTTGCACCCGTGTTTGGAAAATGTGTTTAACAACTACTACCTCCGTCCCAAAATGGTTGTCTGGTTCGTTTAACGAGCCTTGACTGAAGTTATTTTTAATCTAATTTTTAATAATATTAAATTTAGCATAAATATATAAAATTTATATATTTAGAAACTACATTAAAAGTACTATAAAACACAAAAAAATTAAATTTAAAAATAATAAAAAATTACTAAAGAAAATAAGTAATGTAGAAAAAGTTGGTTTGACCAATGAATAGTAAATAGGACAAGTAAAATGGGACAGAGAGAGTATTACTCCTAACCAGCATACAAGTTATGCAATTGGAACAACAAGTATTGCTCCTCTTCCAACCACAAATACTTATGTTTTACAATATATTAACTTATGACTAACCACATATGAATCTTCCAGGGTCAAAATATGAGAATACAACATATCAACAACCGCTTACAATATGAAGAATACACAATACAAATTGAGGTCTCAATCCTATACACAACAAGGAAAACACATGGTATCATATACCATAACATCATTGCATGAATCCTTCTCATTCACTACCACGATTAAACAAGATGCAGTGAAGTCACAATTGATGAAGTAGTTTTTAGCGGTGGATGGAAAGAAGTAGGTGTTAAAACGGGAAGAAGTTCCCGAGTATCGTTCTCAAAGGATGGCAAGGAGGGAATTTGAGCGGTAAGGGGATTAAGCACAAGAGTGTTTAGTGTTTGAAAGCTAACCCGAGCATAGTAAGAAATGTGCATATGAAATACAACGAAAATATGAAACAAACTTTGGAAACAATCAATTGGAAAAGAGGATTTGGATCTTGCAACTCATATAGGTATCCTTGATTTCCTAAGATATTAGGCTAGCGACACTTAGATAATGAAAATGAGGCAAGGCAACTATGCCAACGCCACTCTCGTGGTCATTGGCTTATCATCTAGTCCTTAGTCCCATTCTCATGGAAACTAGGCTAGGTGAGGCAAATTATCGAACACATGGTGTGCTATTTGTCTTCCAATCCCCCTTCTCTCGAAGGCGGGAAGGAAACGTGCTAGGCTAGGCTAAAGAGTAACCATACTCTCGTCGGTGAGACTCCTTCTCTAAACACCTCTCATATAGGTTGATCACCCCTACACAAGAGTCAAAGTAGATCACCACTCACACAATCAAACTCATAATCAAAGCAATTGCAAAACCTAATTGATCAATTCAAAGCTCAAGAATATCCATACAACATTGCTCAATCCAAATCCACAAAGAACTATCTAATTATACTTCGAATTGAAATAGCAAAAGGCAAAAGTAATGACAAGAAATTAAAATGAAGACTTAGCTTGAAATTGAACTTTGAACTTGAACTTGAATGTTGATCACAATCTTGCAACAATGGAATTCTTCTCTAATTCTAATCTAAGCCTATGAATTGCAATGTGGAGTGAATTGGGAGAGTTTTCTCTAGGCTAATCCTAGAGAGAGAAAGTCTAGGGTGTGGAATGGGGGATAAATGGAGTGATCCCCTTTCTTTTCTGCCAAAATATCTTAAATAGGGAGTAAAATCGCCGGGTGGACGCACGATTGGACGCGCGTCCACAGGTGACAGCCTCTGAACTTCAGACCGTGGAACTCTGGACGCAGGGTTGGACGCTCGTCCACTGCGGCGTCCAGTGTCTGCTGCGCTGATTTCTTGCAATTTCAGAACGAGATCACCTGGACGCCACCTTGGACGCGCGTCCAAGGGCTCGTCCAAGGTCTGACTCTCTTCTTTTCTTGGTTGGTGAACCGCACTTGCGTCCGATGAGGCTTTGCTTTTTCCTCCAACTTTGGCTTCATGAATTCTTCTCCAAAACATCGTCATTTTCCTTCTTTAGGCACCTTTTTACCTACAAAACAATTCATGGTGTGTGGAATGGGGTACTAAGACAATATAAAGCATTCTAAAGCAAATTAGGACTAAATCACTCATAAAAGCTATGACTTATACATAAAATGATCCAAGAATAACCTTATAAAAGTGGTACCTTTTGCACTTAGCAAACTTTCCACACTTTAAACCTTGCTTGTCCTCAAGCAAGTTATCATAAGCCAAGAAAACCATAAGTGCAAAAGATATCACAACGCTTTGATATGCATATGAGCTAGATGGAATAACAAAGCACAATATTGAAATTAAGGCTTCCTTTATTCTATCAAAGAAATGTGTCTATAAATGAACCATAAAGCCTCAATAGTGAATATCCCAAAACTTGACACCCTTCTTTTGGTAAAGTAAATCTCTGGTAATAGTCTCTCTTTCACCCTTTTCAAGCATGCATTCCAAAAAGGGGATTCACTAAATATTTTGAAAGGGCCACTAGCCGAGCCAACTAGTGGGAACGATGTGCACAAGTCAATGCTACTAGTCCAACCTTATAACCTGAAGCCCCCTAAGAAAAACTATTGTGAATGGTTAACATGGGACTCTCCTATCCCTTAGGACCATCCATCGGGCGACTCGATCTCACATGGAACTCCATGCTTTTTCGAGAGTCGGTGCAATGGGTGCCCGGTCCTAACGGGATAGACCTCTCCTTTTCTCATTCCCCAAGATAACGTCGTTGGGCGACCCGACTTCACATGGATCTCCATGCTTTTTCGAAGGTCGGTGCAATGGGTGCCCGAATCTTGGCGGAATGACTCTCTTTTTCTCATCTTCTAAGACCTAGTGTTGGGGCAACCGATTTCACGTAGAGCTCTACGCTTTTTCGAAGGACGGTGCAATGGTTGTCCCAACGTCCTAGCAAGATGGCTTTCCACATTTTTTCCTCACAAGGTGGCCTCATTGGGCTCTTTTGTACTTGATTGACAATAAAACTTCCCTTCACAACCCCTCTCGCCACCTTCAAGAGAGCATAAAAAAATAAAAATTATAAGCCTCACTTTTGCCCCAAGCTAACCAAAAATCTTTGTTCATTTCCGGGCTTAGCATATTATCTTTCTAGCGTTGGCAAGTGCACACTCCCACTTCGATGCCTCCTTGACTATGGTCCAAACAAAATAGGGGGTGAACGTCATGCAAGCATACAATATAGACAATTTTAAAGTGCAAAAGAGTTCATTTCAAGGGATATTCAACATTGAACTCAATTATTCCTTCATAGCAACACATTTCTAAGATAGACTAAACAAAACATTAATTTCAACACCACACAAGATTCTACACCAAGCATCATATACTTAATCACATTTAAGCACAACGTGCTTCCCTTTCCACACTTTAGAATTGAACATCGTCTTCGATGTTCGCTCTATGCACACGGTGGGAAAGAGATAAGGTCATTCGCCTGGTACAATGCCCTTTCCACACTTTTAGAAGTGGGCTATGGGCTATGAGGATCATTACATTGCTTTTATGAAAGATTTAAACATGATAACATATAATGCCAAATAACCCCGGGTTTCAACACTTTAGAAATGAAGCACAAAGGCAAAATAACAAAAGACAAGAGAGATAAAGAGACTCCCTTGTTGCTTCTCTTCAAGCACATTGCCTTTAATCATCCTCTTAGCTTTGAGCCATTTATCAATTTTCCTACACCATCAACAAACACATTGCAATACTACAAACCACATTAGAGAATTTAACTTCCATTAATGCAAAACTTATTGAAAGCAAAAGTAAGCAACAAAAACAAAATGCATAAAAATGTAAGATAACCTCGGGTTGCCTCCCGAGAAGCGCTCCGTTTAACGTCCATAGCCCGACGCAACTTTCAAGCCCTCATTCCAACATACTTGGACGAGGACAAGTCCTTTTGCCCCATCCACTCTTTCTTCAAGATATGCCCTCAAATGCCGAGCATTGGCAAACTCCTTTAATTCTATACATAACATACTCTCTTCCAAAGGTTGGCAACTATCCATGTCTACGAGTATGCTATTTTCTTCCAACTTACCTCTTTTTTCATTTTTCTTCTTTTCACCAAACTCCTTTTCATCATTTCTCACTTTCTCCTCAACTTCCTCCATAACACTCTCATCTCTTGTCTTTTTCTTGTCCTCCACCTCTTCCTTTCTACTCTCAATTTCAACTCCTTCACTCCGATCTTTACCAACGGCATATTCAACACAAGCATTCACATTATCAACACTATCAATAAGAACATTGTTATCAACAAGATCAAGGAGTTCAAATTCATTACATTCAACAATCTCATCATTATCAAAAAGAGTAGAAACATTATCCTCATTATCATCAAAAGAAATGAAAGAATTGTTCGCACAAGACTTGGTAGACCTTTTCTAGCTACTGCTGGTGCACTTATTGATGTGAGGAGAGGAAAACTCGTGATGGAGGTGGCTGAGAACAAGATCGAATTTGACATATTCAAAATGGCGAAGCACCAGCCCTCGTATGTTGATGAGTGTTACTTGATAGAAGGGCTGGGTGAGTGCAATGTTGAAAGTAGAAAGATTGAGTTAGCGGATTTGCATGTTTCCCCTATTGATCCTGAACCCACTGAGAAGTCAAGTGTGCTGAAACGGAAGAAAAAGTTCTTTGGTCCTGATGGTTTCTACAAAAGATGGATGAGGGAGCTGTTTAAGTTCAAAAGGCCACTGGATCGCGTGGTCCACAATCCCACCTGATATCCATGAGGTTGAGTCAAGTTGACGACAGTAAACTCAGCGCTTCATGGGAGGCACCCCATGTTATTTTTACTTTTTGCATTATATTTTTCTGCATTTTTCTTTTTATTTTTAGTTCGGAGTAGAGTTAGGAATTTTTTCTTTGTTTACGGGGTGTTCCTTGGGTTACTTTGGTGAGAGGTTTGCACTATTTTACTTTTGAGAGAGTGGGGAATAGTTGGAATTAAGGAGTGTATGCTAAAAAAAAGATTAAAAAGACAAAAACACAATTTCCAATTTCCTGTTTGTTTTCCTAGTTCGATATCTCTTTATTGCTTTCGTTCGTGGGGCCTTGGTTGTCCATCAGGGACGATGTCCAGTTTTAGTGTGGGGGGTACTATTTCTGATGAAATTTGGATGAACTTTGCATGAAGGATTCAATTTGCAGCTTAGGGTAGTATGGTTTCCTCTTGTTGTGGTTGTGACCACTTTCCTTTCTGCTGGTTTGTGGTTTGTTTGGTGGTACTTGTGCAACCTAGCTTGTCAGGGATGATTTAAGGTTGAGCTTGTGTTTAATTCAGTCTCTTGTCAATAATTGGGTTAACCTCTAACTTAATTCTTGATCCTGTGTGTTATGCATTGCTAGTGAAGGCTTATGTGGGATTCCGGTGATATTTGTTCTGTCATAGCTTGTCTCAGTGCTCTCATAGTGAAGTCTAGAATTTGCATGCTTTGAAGTGATTTAGGCCATTGTTGTTAGCCCAAGCCTTTAAACCTACCCTTTATTATAATTGTTTTCCCTAGTTTTCCCCTTTTGAGCCTTGTTTTTGTTTAATAAGTGCAAAGCACTTAACCCCGTTCTTCGTATTGTTTTTCTTGTTTAGCCCTATCATTTAACCCTTAGTCTTAAGCCATATATTTTCCATTCACCCTTAGAGAGAATGTAACATTTGTTCTTTAACTTAGAGGAGATTTACCTTTTGAGCTTATTTTTGATAGAGTTATTCCTGTTATCTTTGTTCTAGTGTGGGGGTGTGGTGAAGGAATTGATTGGTTGGTTTGAATTGAAGGAAAGAAAGTGGATGTTGGTTGAAAAGAAAAAAAAGAAGAAAATTAAAAAGAAAAAGAAAGAAAGAAAATTGTTGTTAGAGAAAAGGTTGAAAAAGAAGGTTGAAAGTGAAGAAAAGGTTTGTGAAAGAAAAGAAAAAAAAAAGGAGGAATAAAAGTGCAAGTCAAGTTGCTAGAATAATTGTCTTCACCCCCACTAGTTTAGAATACTCTTGTGTTTCCAATTATATTTGGCGCTCATGATTCATATTTTCCATGTCTCCTCTAGGTTTAGTTGTGAATAAGTGTGAAATTCTCACTCTTTTGTTTATTTTTCCATACCCCTTCTTTGTTAGCCACTCACCCTTAGCCCCATTACAAGCCGAATAAAGACCTACTTGATCTTAGCATGCAGTTTTAGAGTGATCTATGTGAGTATGAAGGGCATGTCTATGGGAGTTCATCTTAAGCCAAGTCTTGCATAATCTCAACTGAGTACATGTGCATACAGGGTTCTAATCTACCTAATTTCGGGTGCCCGGTTATTGGCCTGAGAGGGGAACTCACTTGTGATTCTGAGATGATTCTTGAAGCAGGTTAGGTTGTACAAGTTGGTTGGTGGAATGCTTGGTTGCGCAGGAAGGAAGTGTAATCAGTTGCAATGTTTGGAAGGTGAAATATCATGGGTAATTGCTTGAGGACAAACAAAAGTTCTAGTGTGGGGGAGTTGATATCTACTATTTTGTACAATAATTCACCCATTATTTTAGTTGTTTTGATGCTTATTTTCCTCATCCTAGTGAAAGTGAGAATTGTTTGTGTGTTATATTGTCCAAGTGTTGAATTATCTACAAGGAGCAACAAAGGAAGAATTCTGGAGCATTTTGGACAAGTTTTGGAAGAAAATGAAATTACAATGAAGGAAGGAAACAAGAATACCAATGGGAAAAGAATTGGAAGTTAACTCATGGGCCCAAGGCCCATCTATCTCCTATATATTCTGCCTATTCTCTACAATGGAGGAGGCTCCCTTACAGAGTTCCCAACCCTAGTTAGTTAGATTAAATTCCCCCTCTCTTTATATTTCCCTAGCATAATTTAGATTAGTTTCACATTAAATTATTTAATTTCAAGCTTGGAATCTTGGATTGTAGTTGGATTTGTTCTTTATCAGTTAAGTTATCTTATTCCTTTATTTACTTTCTTCTCAGATTTCTTGCAATGTTTATGGTTATTTATTATTGCTTTGCTTTGTTTACTCCAATCATGCGTGAGTAATTCGCCTATGGGTTTGGATTAGGGATCCATTGTTAATCTTGATGTTCAATTGGTGATTATTGCATAAAGGGATTGAATCTTTTATCTAGGGTTTATGTTGATTTGGGGATTTCTTTCTACTTGTTATTGATTGATGGCCACAATTAATTGCTAGTCTAGGAGAGGGATTCATTACAACGAAAGTTGGATGGAGACCCCGAGCCTTACCAATTCCAACCTAACTTTCCTACTATGAGAATAGGGGTAATTTTGGGGGCTTATAATGCTTAGGTGCTTAAGGTTATGATTGATGCATCACGACAGTGGGGCAATTGTAGCCTAATTCTGTTTATCGATTACGAAAGTAGCTAAATTGAATTCTTATGTGCATTGCCCATAAATCCCTAGGTTAATTATTCTTTCCCTAATTCTGACATTGTTAGAACATCAAGATTACAATGCCCCTAATCTGGCCCATTACCTTATCATACAAGTTTACTCCTCAGTCAATTGCTTTCTTTTAATTTACATCATTCAGTTTTAGTTGCTTGGATTCTAGTTAATTAACATACTCTAGTGTCTAGTATTCTTAATTCATACAATTACGTGCCATAGCCCCAATCCTCAGCGGAACGACATAACACACCCACTTTTACACTCCCATTTATACTCATCAGGAGTCAAATGAATCATTATCATTAAAATCACAAGGGTTGAAAAAAATGTCCTCATTAGTAACCCAAAAATCATTTCTACACTTTAAGGCATTATCATGAAGTTCATAAGTAGCATTCTTACAAGCATTGGAAGAATTATCACAAATATCATCATCACGTTTAGTATTAATATCACCCACATTCTCCAACGGATTGGCATGCACATTATCAACAACACAATCCACATTACCAATAACATTTTCAATATAAGCATCCACACAATTATGATCAAAAGAATCATCATATGGCTCATCACAAAAATTATTATGCTTTTTAACACCAATTTCATCACTAGACATCTCAACACAAGCATTATCAACATATTCAATTATGCAATTATTTTCGCTAGTCATATCTACCAATTTTTCAACTCCATCATCAACACAATCAACATTAGCATTGTCGACACGAATAGGCACACCAATATCATCACAATCATCATCCTTATCATACATGTCGGCCCAAGATTTAGAAATTTCATCACCAAGAGTAGTGCTACCACTAATAGGGTCAAGCGTCTTACCACATGTAAGCTCAATGGTGTCACCACACGGCTTTTCACCTTCCCACACTATTTCTACTTCCTCATCACCTTCTTCAATTGCATTTCCATACCCCATGTCGTGATTTCCCTTTGCTTGTTCTTGCATTTGTTCAATGACGGGAATCTCTTGCCCATTCTCCTTTGTATTTTCAATGACTTCCTCCAAGGGTGCTTTGAAGCTCACTTGTTCCATACGGTTATGCACACCTTGGTCAACCCTTGGAGTCACTCTAATATTCTCCTCCATGCTATCATCCGGCACAATGTTGATTCCCAAACGTCTAGCCAACGCCCAAGTCTCCTCGCTTAACCCATACTTGCCTTGCGGCTTGGCATTGCACTCTCGATCAACTTCGTCTCTATGGTGCTTGTACCTACATTCACATGATAATTTGGCCTTACATTTCTTGCAATATGGGTACTTTTGGCATTAATACCTATAGTGAGGCCCTCTACAAGCATGATAAGTCACTTGTCGGTTCATATCTTCCAACATGTGTTCCTCAATGGTCTTGAAGCAGTCATTTGGGTCTTTTGGCTTGGGTTTCAACCAATGGTCATACATGTGCTCGATAATAGATTTCTTTTTAGGTGGAGGTGTGTTTTGAGTGTAAGATTGTGGATAGTAGGCTTGGGATGGGTGAGAGTCGTAGGATTGAGAATTAGATAATCCTCTTTGTTGAGGGTAGTCATCATCCTCGTCATAGTGGGTAGATTGGTAAGATTTTGAATTGTAGCTTTGGTGAGATGCACTCCTCCTATACCCCCGGTATTCATAAGAATCGTCTTCTTGATCATGATAATCCTCCTCATAATCATCCCGGCAATACCTAGGTGTCCGGTATTCCCTTGAATGATCATAAGGGGTGTCTCTCCTTAGTGGTCGGGCCCGACTTGAATGCTCATAATCATGACCATGATAAGACTCTTGGTAGCTCTCCGGTGGTTCATCATATATATGGTTCTTCTTTGAGGTGGTGGTGGGGCTCTTCTTGAGTGGGTGTAGTCAACATCTTCTCATTCATCAAATTGAGCTCCTAGTGATTGCATTTTTGTTGGATCATCATACTCATCATATACCTTATCATCATATTGAGGTCTTGATGGTTGCCTTCTTGGTTGGTATTCTTCTTGTGAAGATCCATATGTCCTTGAGTAGGGTGGTTCATAGTCCTCATAATCTCTATAACCGTAGGGTTTAGAAACTTGAGCATTATAGCCTCCCCTTGGTTGCCTATATCCTCCTTGGTCCTCATAGTAATCCTGTTGTTGATATCTTGCTTGAGAATACATTATAGAGGATCAACCTATCAACACAAAGACAAGAGAGTGTTTTGCAACTAGAAGTAGTTGCAAGTGAGAGTAGTAGCAATTAAAATGACAAAAATATTAAAACGTAAACAAAGTAAATTGCAAAAAT
>CM008337.1:7934508-7967538 GCA_002525835.2 Ipomoea batatas | reverse complement strand
ATTTTTGTCCTTCTTGTTGCTGCTTCCTTAAGAGAGTATGTCGATCTCATATCTCCTCAAATTGCTCATTAATTGAGCAACAGACTTCTTCTCCCATCCAACGCTCTCTTGAATGTCAGTCACTTTCATCCTAAAGCGTACATGGAGAGAACACAAAATTTTCCTAACTAATTTGTCAGAAGAGAATTGTTCACCTAGTACATCGGCTTCGTTTTTCAATTCCTGTACTCTTGCGTTGAATTCAACAATTGTGTTGTTTCCTCATCTTTCATGCGTAATTCTTCAAATCTGGTGTGGACTTGTTGCATTTTGGTCTGTTTGACTGAAGAGTCGCCTTCATAAAGTTTCTCCAATACTTCCCATGCCTCCTTTGCTGAGCTACACCCAGCAATTAAACCAAATTGGCCTTCATCAAGAGTTCTAGTAATGGTATTCAGTGTCTTGTTATTATTGTCGCTGTCTATGATTTCGGTTGTTGTCCATTGTTCAACCGGGGCAAGAATCACAGTCTTATCTTCTTGAGTTCTGGTAGGGTGAGTTCATCCATGGTGAAAGATTTCGAGACATTAGATAAATTCTTGTCCTGGTTTTCTAGTTGCCGTAATTTGTTTCGATCCACTGAGGCGGACGTGTTTGACCTTCCATTATCTTGAGACAAAAAGGACTTCAATAAATATATTTTACAAAACGTAATATATACAAAAGCAGAGATGCAAGCATAGAGTTAAACATGCAAAAATCGATTAATCAAGAGAATGTCTTGTAACCTGCTCTGATACCAAGTGAAGTTAACGCCTAAGCTACTTACTTAGCGTATATAGTTGTGATCTTGACATTTAAACTTAATTATTAAATTCGACAAAATCACACTAACGACTTAATCAACCACATAACTCTAGAGCTGTTAGCGAACAGAGTTTTCGACAAACTACTGTTGTTCGAGCTTAGCAAACGTTCGTTTATGTTCGTTTATTAAGGTAAACGAACATTAACAAACAAAATTTAGAGCTCGTTTGTGTTTGTTTAGTAGTGTTCATGAACAAGCTCGTTTGTGTTCGTTTAGTAGTGTTAGCGAGCAAGCTCGTTTAGTGTTCTTTTAATAATGTTTGTGGACATGCTTACAAACATATATATATATATATATATCTGTTCAAATGTGGTCGCGCCTTCCCGTGCAGTCGGTGCGGTTCGCACCACTCAATGTTAGAAAATGCACCACAATAAAAATACACAAAAACACCAAAAACACACCACACATCCAAAATAATGCACCATAACTCCCCTATCCCTAATGGTGCATTTGCTAACACTTTGTGGTGTATATTTGCATACCTAGTGGTGTGTTTTTTTATGATGCGTACCGAATGATGCATATTTGTGTGGTGCATTTTCTAATATTGAGTGGTGTATATTTGTATACATAGTGGTGCGGTCGCACTAACTGCATGTTATGGGGCGGCCACATATGATTATGACATATATATATATATATATATTTCTTGTTCACGGACAAATTGTGTTAACGAACATACATGTGCAGGTGTTTGGCTATTTAGTGTTCACAAACGTGTTCATGAACATGTTTGTGAACGTTCGTGAACGTGTTCGCGAACGTTAACAAACACTAACGAACGCTTAACAAACAAACACGAATAGGATTTCAAAAACTTTAACAAATGGACATTAACACGAACACTCCAAAATTCTTAACAAACGAACACGAACAACCTCCGTTCGTTTATGTTCGTTTCATTAACAACCCTAGCCTCGGTAACACTAAGAACTACGATCTAGTTAGTTCAATTTGTAGTTCACGACCTAATTGCCAGAAATGTAAAATGCATAAGACACATTGAAGACGTAGGTAATTTGGTAACCCAGTTCGGAATCAACGTTCCTACGTTTGGGAGCTTCACTCTGGTTGCCCAACTCTTCTTGAATCAATGTTAAAGAAGTGTACCAATAATACAATCAAATTCACACGGAGAACTCTTGGATCTTCATCAAATTAAATCTTCATCCTTCGAGTTCAGCCTTGAAGAGTTGTCAAGTATGCGACCTACTGATGAACTTCTTGAGTTGAGGTTCCCTCTCAACAGCTACACGACATGCTTGACCAGAGTGAGTTCATGCCCTTTTTCTCACAATGAGAGTTTCGATCTTGAATCAAAGGTAAGTTTTGTCAAGATATCTTTTCAGCTTAATCAGAGTAACGCTCTGTGAATGAATCTCTGTAATTTCAACAACCACTTCATGGAGATGATCTCTGTATTTATAGTTGCTGGAAATTTGATTCAGTTGTAACTGAATAACCGTTTCTGAACTATCTTGACTGGACTAGTGTAAGCCTTAGTTCAGTGTTAAGTCTTCATGTCTTCAAGTCTTCTAGTCTTCGAGTCTTTTGAACCATATGCTGAACTATCAAATCACTAGTACAGACTCGACCTATACTTAATACAAGTGGACTTGAATCACTTAGACTGAACTATCTTTTGAACTATAAGTAATATATCTGATTGTCATGAAACTTATAACAACTAGGGAGTTTCATAAATCCTTATGAATGCTTCTTTTGATAAAAGTTCTTTTTATTAACAATCTCCCCCTTTACATATTTGAGTGTACTAGTTTTTCACACGCATTGAGCGAATGAGATAATGTCTAATGTTTATTTTTAAATAAATATTTAAAAGTATATCAATGCAAGATTATATTGTGTTTATTTTTTAAATGTACTACTTATTAACCTTCTACAAATATAATAAATATTAATATTTTATTCAATACTTTCACATGAGAATTGAATGTACGACACATCTCACAATACATGAAACGTGTAGGGGGAAAACTACCACTGTCAAATATCAATAGGCGCTTGCAAGATCAAGAGTTTACAGTACAACTAAGATCTCAGTCATATATACAAATACAACGACACAAAATCCACAACTTCCTACATCATAATCTTATTGCATAACGTTGTCCTCCATACTACATTACTACTACAATAACTCAATTGCACATGACACATGACACATTACCAAATACCAATAAATAATTATTAAAAAAAAAACAAGTTCTGAAGATAAAGACAATGACAATGCTACCCGAAAGAGAATTAAAAAGACTTAGAGAAATTCAAACGAAAAAGTAGTACGGAGTATTTATTTATACTATCGTTTTTAGACTAGTATTTCGATTATCGTTTTTACAATTTAGTTTAGTGACAATTATTATAATCAATCTCTCATATATTATCTTGCATTCATAAACTTTGAATTACCGATTTAAATAAACAAATTCAACATTCAACTACATATGCATGAACATCTCTTATATATATATATAATCTTACATTGATATACTTTGAAATACTTATCCAATAATAAACATTGTGCATTATCTTATTCGCGCAATGCGCGTGAAAAAATAGTAATTTAATAAGAGTAATAAATTAAAGTTAGGTACTTACTTTTGAATAATATACTCTAATATATTTGTAGTATACGATCAACAATTATGCCAACTTTGATTGGGATGAGGTTCGAACCTAAGACATTTCTTATAGAAATTAATGAGTAAGTTTAAAGTTAACGGAATATTAATGGAGAAGAGAATATTTAACGAAAAATTTAATGGATAATCATATAAAATTACAGATAAATTAGAAAATCTCAAGGAAAAATATAAATCTAAAAAATTTGAACCATCTATTTGATTTAATAATTTGACCGTCATTTTTTCTACCCAACTTTTTTTTTTTGGCCCTTATTAGTATAGTAGATATTGTCCAATGAAATAGTAGTTGAATTAAAATGATAGTTTAGTGATGTTGTGATAAGAATAGAGTGCTTATAAAATGAAATTCAATAACAGGTCGGTCTCACTGTAATAAGACTGTACTGTATGTATAATGGCAAATGAAATTGTAGTTGAAATAAAATGAAATTTTTAATTGTACTAAAATGAAGCTGAATATGTTATACCAACAGAACTAATTACACAGAACCGTCTCATTTCTTTTCATTAAAAAAAAAAAACACTGGGTAATGGTCCACACAGTCACGGTAAAATTTGCCTCTATTAAAAGGCTCACAATAACTGATAGGAACCCCCAATTTTTACAGCAAATTTTAGGACTTAACGGAACCATCACTCAAGCTGTTATAAAGTACGTCTAGCTAGTAGTTTTTGCAGTATATAAAAGTTCAACGATAAGGTACAAGTGTATTATGCCACCACATGCTAATTTTTACTGTGAACCATCACTTTCTTGAGTTAGCTGGAAACAAGCTTCCGACAATATTATCAGGGAATCACAAATTTGCTGAATTAAATTACAAATTATTGATGGGTCCATTCGTTGTGGAAGGAAAGAACGATTTACTGATTCAACTTCTGCCACTTAGCGTTTAACTATGACAAAATTTCAACTCAGTAGGCTATATATAGAAGTTGAGCGTAAAATACACAAGTGCATTATACCACTGCATACATTTCATCAAACCAAACAGTTACCAAGATATGGCTTTTCTTGCTGTAACATCTCTTATGAGAACGTTAGAGCTTCAGTTCCTACACCCCCAACCACGTGTTATTCTCACAAACAAAGAGCAGATCGAGTCTCTTCATGAAAAACTTAGGCATTTGCTAGTTTTTCTTGAGGAATGGGAGAAGAAAGGCAACAATTGCGCTGAGATGAAAGAGCTGACAGAAGAAATTAGAAAAGTGAGTGTGAAGGCTGAAGATGACATTGAAGCAGAGCTATTGAAGGGTCATCATTATCACAAACTCGAGAAAACCTTGCAACGAGTAGCGCATGACGTTGAAGAGTTGATGCAGATTACAAGGAACACCAACCACTTTGTCAACAATAATCCCACGGTTGGAGGTTCCTACCAACGTACCTCAGATGTGGAGGATGCAATGGTAGGACACTCAGAAGAACTTGATGAGGTAAAGTCTAAGCTCCTTGACCACTCACTCAAACAACGCCAAGTAATGGCAATGGTGGGTATGGGTGGTATTGGCAAGACAACTTTTGTTAAAACACTTTATGAGGATTCTATTGTCACATCTCATTTTGAGTTACGTGCTTGGACAACCATGTCTCAAGTGCATAACAAAGCACAAGCCATCTATGACCTTTGCCGTTGCATCATGCCAATGAGCAGTACCTTCAACAACAAAATGGAGGGTGATCTGGAAGTCCAATTGCGCCAAAGCTTATTGGGCCAGAGGTACCTTATTGTTGTGGATGACATATGGATTACTAAAGCATGGGATGATATCCAAAGATGCTTTCCCAACGATGAAAATGGGAGCCGAATTTTGTTGACCACTCGAGATAGAGAGATAGCTCTGTATGCCAACTCTGGTGAGTATTGTTATAACATGCGTTTCTTAGAGCCACATGAAGGTTGGAATTTATTTTACCAGAAGTTTTTGGCTAAAGAATTTCTGAAGAATGAATTTGAAAAAATAGGGAAGAACATTGTTCAGAAATGCCAGGGTTTACAACTTACAATTGTGGTGTTAGCAGGGCTTCTCTCTACTATCAAGTCAGTAGATGAATGGGAAAACGTTGAAAGAACAATAAATTCATTGCTGACTTTAAACCTTTCTGAACAATTTTCAAGAATATTCAATTTGAGTTACAACAGTTTGCATAGCAATTTGAAGGGTTGCTTTTTGTATTTGGGACTTTTTCATGAAGATAGTGAGATTCCAATTAAAAAGCTTATTAGGTTATGGATTGCAGAGGGATTTGTAGGGACCATGAGTGAGAGCAAGAGGCTAGAAGAAATAGGTAGAGATTATTTGCAAGATCTTATTGATAGAAGTCTAATTATGGTTCATAGGAGAAGCTTTGATGGAAAAATCAAGACTTGTAAGATGCATGATCTGTTACATGAGTTGTGCACAAGCAAAGCTAAAATTGAGAGCCTTTTGTACCTTGAAACTGAGGGTAGTAGCGATCGTTTTGGTCGCTCTATTCAATTAGGTGATAGCCGTTGGTTAAGTCTTAAAGTAGCAATTCCAGCTTTTCATTTGGTCATTGCTTCAGAGGAATGTCGTTCTATTTTATGTTTCAATATGGCTCTAAACTGTGATCGTGAATGGTATTTGCTGGCCGACTCTTTTAAGAAGTTAAGAGTGTTAGACTTGAGCAAGATTAACTTTGCAGTAGGTATGCCTCCAGATATTACAGATCTTGTATTCCTAAGATACCTAGCATTAGCCTCAAGTAAGCTTCTAAACTATATACCTGTGTGGAAAAATTGGAACCTACAGACACTAATTATCAGTGAAGATGACAACGGTTCCCGCAAGTCGCCTGATGGAATTTGGGAATTGCCACAATTAAGGCATCTGGAATTGTACCACCAGGTTTCTATAGATCTTCCAAAAGTGGTTCAAGAGAATCTGCAGACACTTTATTGGTTGTCTACCTTAGAGTGCACAATGGAAGTGTTTCTGAGAATCCCGAATGTTAAAGAGTTGGGAATAATTGCAGGGGACGAAGCCTCGCCACCACAGGGCTTAAATAATCTGTCTTGTTTAAGTCATCTTGAGAAGCTAAAAGTTCAGGGCTCTTACCATCCAGCTTCACACCTACGTCCACAGGCCACTATCTACCCACAAAACCTTAAGGAGTTAACATTTGTGAGAACTCTTATACCATGGGAGGACATGAATTGCATTAGTGTGCTACCCAATCTGGGGGTGCTTAAACTCAGAAACTTTGCCTGCGTGGGATCAGAGTGGGAACTAATTGAAGAAGGTGGCTTCCAACAGTTAAAAGTTTTGCTCATTTCTCTTACAAATTTGAAGGAATGGAAGGCATATGTTGACTCTCCTTTCCCGAAACTCGAATGCTTACTCTTAAGAAATTGCTTTGAGTTGAAAGAGATGCCAGAGTGGATTAATGATATCATCAACACACTCCAGTTAATTAAGTTGGAGTATTGCTACGCTTCCCTTGTGGGTTCTGCTCAGAGGATTAAACAAGAGCAACTTGACAACTACGGAAATGATATGTTAGATGTAATTGACTCTAATACACGACAAGGTTAGTCTCTCAACTAATTTTTTTTCTATATTAATTAAACTTCAATTAGTATATGTTGTATCTTACGACAATTTTTATGATAAAATACTAGACGAGGACCATGCTATAGAAGAAGAAGATTCTAATGAACAAACCTGTGAAGTTGAATGTGTTCACCATGGTTTAACTGTAAGTTGGCTCTTCCTTAGCTTGTGTACCCCTTGAATCAATGTATGTTAGAGTTGTTAGCCGCATTAATGCCGCTTTAAAGCTTTATATTTAGTTTATTATACTGACTTTAATTTTTCACCAACTGTACTTGATTTTGAAATATTTGAAATATTAATACACTATACAAATTTCACCAAACTTCTTAGCATTTTAAATATCTTAGAATAAATGTAAATGTTTTATAACTTAACTAATAATAAAAGTGAAAAAACCAATTTAATTTCGTCATTAGATTTGGATCACATGTAAATTAACAACATTAATTATAACTTTTTTGTTTTGTGCAGAGCCTTTGGTTTGAAGCAAGGAGGCTAAGAATCGTATGGGGTGATGATACTAGGTATTGGATTTGGACAAGGGACTCTGAATTTGGGTATGTAATTATGGGTAAATTTTAAGAGTTGCATTGCTCCTAGGATAGCTCTATCTAACGACGGTTACTTATATTTTGTACAGATGTGAGATTGCGAAGCTTGAAAAAGTTAGCTGGTTAGAAATCAGATTAAACTTTGACGTTAGGTGCTTAT
Organism: Ipomoea batatas; assembly: GCA_002525835.2. Taxonomy (NCBI): domain Eukaryota; kingdom Viridiplantae; phylum Streptophyta; class Magnoliopsida; order Solanales; family Convolvulaceae; genus Ipomoea; species Ipomoea batatas. The sequence goes on along the minus strand of CM008337.1, from coordinate 7,959,729 downwards.
CTAAGATGACATGTTATTCTGGCTACCTTGTTTTCAAGCTTGAAAGGGGGCGCTTTCAAGATGTCAACACAGCACTGGCAGGTGTGAGATATGAGAAAGACAAGACCATATACGGTTCGATGCGTGGAGAGAATCGACACTCAGGTCTTTCTCGCAAAGACGAAATCTTATCGGGACTATGGTCGGTTTCCTGACAACCGCTCTGATGGGTGGATGGAGATCAAGCTCGGAGACTTTTACGTTAGTAGTGGGAATGAAGGTGAAGTTGAATTGCAACTGTGGCATGCATCAGACCAGTTCTGGATGTCTGGTTTTATAGTGAGGGGCATTGAAGTTCGACCAGTAAATGAAGGATAAGAAAGCTAGCTGTTGAATCTCACTATATCATCAACCAATGTCTTTACTGGCCGGCGTTGCATGTGATGGTCTTATTATTTTCTGCATTCGGGCCTATTTCAGTTTGTCGGGCCATTATATTTCTAATAAGCTAAGTATGTATTTTTTTTTTTGAAAACAAAATGATGCATTTCATTAAATCAAACGAGCAATACAAGACGGAATAGAAGAAATCCAAATAAGCGGACCAATTTGAGAACGGACAGCTCTAGCTAACGCATGAGCAATTTTGTTCACTGATCTAGAAATAAACTGAATAGACACTACTTCAAAGTGTCGTTGTAATTTTCGACAATCATTAATAACTATGCAATGCTGAGTAATGTATATATATGGTTCATATGAGAACCTATTTTTATGCCAAGTAGCTTGTAGCTCAATGGCTATCCCAAGTGGGAGGTCAAAAGTTCGAACTCTAATAGGGGTATTGACTCTTTGTGCTTCAATAGGATGAGAAAGTATGTATCAACAGGTAATACATTATAATAGAGTTAGTGTATTTTAATGAATACACAGTTTTGATTTAATGTTTGTTTAGTCAAAGTTAATTCCGGTAGAGCAATGCCGAGTGGGTCTTCGATCATGTGGTCCTCGTTTTCGGCGGGCCAATGGGAGAAGTGGCGAGTAGTTGATGGTCGAACGTGCATCTGGGCGGCTCTCCAACCAGTCGAACTTGTCGTTCGATGTAGCAGTAGCGGGTGTGCGTGTTCGTTGATGGTTGAATAGGCGCGCCTCCAGGCGGTAAGCTTCTAAACTTGGTAAGCATTTTTTTTTTACAAATTACAAAGTTTTCTCATCATTTTAGAAATCCCTTCTATGAGATCCGCGTTGTCACTGTCCATCTCGCTGACTCACTCACCACTGCGCCACAGTTGCATGGAATACGGTCCAAAGATTAAGTTTCTAGAACTTCTTCTCAAGTGTCTTTCTAAACTCACATCATCAATAACGACTTGAGAAGATGATAAATCAGAGTAATCCTTTTTTTAGAGCATTAAGAGAGTTTCTTGTGATTCAAAATATTTCTCTTTGAATTCTTGTGCGTTGTCTCTCACTTTGAATCCTCTCTCTAATTAGACATATAGTACTCAGATTCTTGGAAGACAAGTAATTCCTAACATATTCAAAGTAGATGAATTATTGTCTTATCCTTTGAGGTAGTTCAATCAAGTAAGAACTTTTTTGTAAAATAACCTCAAACAATGTAACCGTCCTGCCAGATATCCGCGGATAAGTCGGTGTAGTTGATGGATGTAGTTTTCGCGGTGGATGGAAAGTAATAGGTGTTAAAACGGAAAGATTTCCGAGTGTCGGTCTCAAGGATGGCAAGGAGAGAATTCGAGCGGTAAGGGGATTAAGCACAAGAATGTTTAGTGTTTGAAAGCTAACCCAAGCATAGTAAGGAATATGCATTAAACATAATGAAAATAAGGAACAAACAATAGAAACAATTAATTGGAAAGGAGGATTTGGATCTTGCAACTCATATAGGTATCCTTGATTTCCTAAGATATTAGGCTAGCAACACTTAGATAATGAAAATGAGACATGGTCACCAACACCACCGCCACTCTCGTGGTCAATGGACTCCTTCCTTAGACCGTAATGCATTCCTTGTGATCACTAGGCTAGGTGAGGCATTTTGACAAACACGTTATGTACCTCTTATCTTCCACTTCTCCCTTTTCTCAAAGGTGAGAGGGAAATGTGCTAGGCTAGGCTAAGGAGTAACTCTACTCTCGTAGATGAGACTCCTTCTCCAAACACCTCTCATATAGGTTGATCACCCCTACACAAGAGTCAAAGTGGATCACCACTCACACAATCAAATCATCAATCAAGCAATTGCAAAACCTAATTGATCAATTCAAAGCTCAAGAATATCCATACAAAATTGCTCAATCCAAATCCACTAAGATCTATCTAATCATACTTGAAATTGAAATGGCAAAAGGCAAAAGTAATACAAGAAATTAAAAGGAAGACTTAGCTTGAAATTAAACCTTGAACTTGAAATTGAATGTTGATCACAATCATGCAACAATGGAATTCTTCTCTAATTCTTATCTATACCTATGAATTGCAATGTGGAGTGAATTGGGAGAGTTCTCTCTAGGCTAATCCTAGAGAGAAAAAGTCTAGGGTGTGGAATGGTAGATGAATGGAGAGATCCTGAATCAATAAAACCAGAAGAAAACTTTGTTTTTAACCCAAAAATCGCGCCCAAAATGGGCTGGCCGAACCGCTGGACGCGGGTCGAACTCACGTCCGGCCTCGCGTCCAGCCGAGCGCGCTACAGCGCGTGACCGGACGCGCGGCCTCTGAAGTTTTCGACCCTCTGATGGACGCGGGGTGGACGCGCGCGTCCGCCCCGGAGTCCATCAGAGACGCCTCTGAAGTTTGCTCTGATTTTCGAACTTCTGCGGGCATTTTTTCGGACGCTGACTTGGACGCGCGTCCAATGCCTATTTTGCCTTCCAACTTCGTTTTGTGAATTCTTCTCCGAAACATCGCCATTTCCTGTCTTTAAACACTTCTTTTTACCTACAAAACAATCGGTAAAGTGTAGACCGGGTATTAAGACAATATAAAGCATTCCAATGCAATTTAATACTAAAACATTCATAAAAGTTTTAACTTGTATACTAAACGATCCACGAATAACCGTATAAAAGTGGTATCTTTTGCACTTATCAAACTTTCCACACTTTAAACCTTGCTTGTCTTCAAGCAAGCAATCATAGGACAACCAACACAACAAGTGCAAAAGATATCACAAAGCTTTAGAAACGCATATGAGCTAGATGGAAGAACAAAGCACAATATTAAAATTAAGGTTTCCTTTATTCTATCACAGAAATGTGTCCATAAATGAACCATAAAGTTCAATAGTGAATATCCCAAGACTTGACACCCTTCTTTTGGTAAAGTAAATCTCTTATAGTTACATCTCTTTCACACTCCTCAAGCATGCATACCAAAAGGGAATTCATCAAATATTTTGAAAGGGCCACTAGCCGAGCCAACTAGTGGGAACGATGTGCACAAGTCAATGCTAATAGTCCAACCTTATAACCTCAAGCCCTTGCCTAGGTAAGTAATGTGAATTTGGCTAACAAGGGTCACTACTACCCCTCAGGACCAACCATCGGGCTACCCGATCTCACATGGAGCTCCATGCTTTTTCGAGAGTCGGTGCAATGGGTGCCCGGTCCTAACGGGATAGATCTCTCCTTTTCTCATTCCCCAAGATAACCTCATCGGGCTTCCCGACTTCACATGGATCTCCATGCTTTTTCGAAGACGGTGCAATGGGTGCCCGAATCTCGGCGGAATGACTCTCTTAAATTTTCTCATCTCCCAAGACCTTGCATCGGGGCAACCGACTTCACGTAGAGCTCTACGCTTTTTCGAAGGCGGTGCAATGGTTGCCCCAATTGTCCTAGCAAGATGGTTCATCTTTTTTCATTTCCTAAGGTGGCCACATTGGGCTCTTTTGGGGTTTTGGCCTCATTGGGCTCTTTTAAACAAAATATAGCAAAGCATCACCTTCACAACACCACACGCAACCTTCGGGATAGCAAAAACAAAAATTAAGTTCATTTCCGGGCTTAGCATGTTATCTTTCTAGCATTGGCGAGTGCACACTCCCACTTCGAGGGATCATTGACTATGGTCCAAACAAAATAGAGGGTGAATTATCATGCAAGCACACAATATAATCAAATTTTCACAAGTGCAAAAGAGTTCATATCAAGGGATATTCAACATTGAACTCAATTATTCCTTCATAGCAACACATTTCTAAGATAGATTAAACAAAACATTAATTTCAACACCACACAAGATTCTATACTAAGCATCATATACTTAACCACATTTAAGCACAAAGTGCTTCCCTTTCCACACTTTAGAATTGAACATCGTCCTCGATGTTCGCTCTAAGCACACGGTGGGAAAGAGATAAGGTCATTCGCCTAGTGCAATGCCCTTTCCCCACTTTAAAAGTGGGCTATGGGCTAAGAGGTTGCTTTTATGAAAGACTTTTAACATCATACACCATAATACCAAATAACTCCGGGTTTCCACACTTTAGAAATGAAACACAAAGGCAAAATAACAAAAGATAAGGGAGATAAAGAGACTCCCTTGTTGCTTCTCTTCAAGCACATCGCCTTTAAACATCCTCTTAGCTTTGATCCATTTATCAATTTTCCTACACCATCAACAACCACATTGCAATACTACAAACCATATTAGAGAATTTAGCTTACATTAATGCAAAACTTATTGAAAGTAAAAGTAAACAACAAAAACAAAATGCATAAAATGTAAGATAACCTCGGGTTGCCTCCAGAGAAGCGCTCCGTTTAACGTCCGTAGCCCGACGCAACTTTCAAGTTCTCATTCCAACATACTTGGACGGGGACAAGTCCTTTTGCCCCATCCACTCTTTCTTCAAGATATGCCCTCAAATGCCGGGCATTGGCAAACTCCTTTACTTTTATACATAGCATACTCTCTTCCAAAGGTTTGCAACTATCTATGTCCATGAGTATGCTATTCTCTTCCGACTTACCTCTTTTTTCATTTTTCTTCTTTTCACCAAACTCCTTTTCATCATTTCTCACTTTCTCATCAACTTGCTCCCTAACACTCTCATTTCTTGTCTTTTCCTTTTCCTCTTCTATGATTTTCCCATGAACTTCCCCAAACAACCCCTTCTCATTTTCAAAATTTTCTTCTTCATTTTCCTTTTCTATAGTCACACTCTCTTCACTCCGATCTTTACCAATCAAAACATGAAGATATAAAGAATCATTAAGGAAATTATCATGGAAGTTCACCAATTCAATATCAATTATATCACACAAGCTAGCCTCGATATTCATATCATCATCACCACAAAGCATCTCATGCAAATCATTAGCAAGCTCATTTGACAAAGATTCATCACCAAAAGTAAAAGACTCAAGAACATCATTCTCATTTAAAGAAACGAAAGAATTGTTTTCACAAGGATTGGAAGAGTTGCTATCATAAGAATTAGAGAAATTATCCACACACGACTCTATTGAATTATTCTCCATGGAATTGAAAGAATTATTTTCACAAGTATCAAAACAATTTTCATCATCATGTTTAGCATTAATATTACCCACATTCTCCAAAGGATTGGCATGCACATTATCAACAACACAATCCATATTACCAACAACATTTTCAATATAAGCATCCCCACAATTATGATCAAAAGAATAATCATATGGCTCATCACAAAAATTATCATGCTCTTTAACACCAATTTCATCACTAGGCATCTCAACACAAGCATTATCAACATCTTCAATTATGCAATTATTTTCACTAGTCATATCTACCACTTTTTCAACTTCATCATCAACACAATCAATATTAGCATTATCAAAATGAATAGGCACACCAATATCACCACAATCATTATTCTCATCATACATGTCGGCCCAAGATTTAGAAATTTTATTACCAAGAGTAGTGCTAACACTAATAGGGTCAAGTGTCTTACCACATGCAAGCTCAATGGTGTCACCACACGGCTTTTCCTCTTCCCACGCTATCTCCACATCACCATCACTCTCCTTTTCCTCAACATCCTCATATTCTTGCTTCCACCCCTCCCTAATATTGGCCATTTCTTGCTTTAATTCTTCTATCCTTGCCAACATCTTGTTCTTCATGTCTTCCATGTTTTCCTCCTCATATGGTTGCATCATGTATTCCTCATTCTCATAGTGGTTGGAGTAGTATGGATAGTCTTGATGATCTTGAGAGTATGGAGGGTATTGGGGATTTTGATCAATTTCGTCCCTATGGTGGTTGTACCTACATTTACATGGGAAGTTAGTCTTACATTTCTTGCAATATGGGTACTTTTGGCATTGATACCTATAGTGAGGCCCTTTACAAGCATAACAAGTCACTTGTCGGTTCATATCTTCAAACATGTGTTCCTCAATGGTCTTGAAGCGGTCATTTGGGTCTCTTGGCTTGGGTTTCAACCAATGGTCATACATGTGCTCGATAATAGATTTCTTTTTGGGGAGAGGTGTGTTTTGAGTGTAAGATTGTGGAGAGTAGGCTTGGGATGGGTAAGAGTCGTAGGATTGAGAATTAGAGAATCTTCTTTGTTGAAAGTAGTCATCATCCTCGTCATAGTGGGTAGATTGGTAAGATTTTGAATCGTAGCTTTGAGGTAGTGGTGGGGCTCTTCTTGAGTGGGTGTAGTCACCATCTTCTCTATCATCAAATTGAACTCTTAGTGATTGCCTTCTTGGTGGATCATCATACTCATCATATGCCTTATCATCATATTGAGGTCTTGATGGTTGCCTTCTTGGTTGGTATTCTTCTTGTGAAGATCCATATGTCCTTGAGTAAGGTTGTTCATAGCCCTCATAATCTCTATAACCATAGGGGTTAGAAACTTGAGCATTATAGCCTCCCCTTGGTTGCCTATATCCTCCTTGGTCTTCATAGTAATCCTCTTGTGGATATCTTGCTTGAGAATACATTATAGAGGATCAACCTATCAACACAAAGACAAGAGAGTGTTTTGCAACTAGAAGTAGTTGCAAGTGAGAGTAGTAGCAATTGAAATGACAAAAAGATTAAAATGTAAACAAAGTAAATTGCAAAAAAAAAATAGAAAGTAAATGGAGGGTTAGACTCTCTAACTTGAACACTTGCTCATGTTAATCCGAAGGCACTTACTACTCAAAAACCGATGCCATCCCCGGCAACGGCGCCATTTGATGGATGTAGTTTTCGCGGTGGATGGAAAGTAATAGGTGTTAAAACGGAAAGATTTCCGAGTGTCAGTCTCAAGGATGGCAAGGAGGGAATTCGAGCGGTAAGGGGATTAAGCACAAGAATGTTTAGTGTTTGAAAGCTAACCCAAGCATAGTAAGGAATGTGCATTAAACATAATGAAAATAAGGAACAAACAATAGAAACAATTAATTGGAAAGGAGGATTTGGATCTTGCAACTCATATAGGTATCCTTGATTTCCTAAGATATTAGGCTAGCAACACTTAGATAATGAAAATGAGACATGGTCACCAACACCACCGCCACTCTCGTGGTCAATGGACTCCCTCCTTAGACCGTAATGTCATCCTTGTGATCACTAGGCTAGGTGAGGCATTTTGACAAACACGTTATGTGCCTCTTATCTTCCACTTCTCCCTTTTCTCAAAGGTGAGAGGGAAATGTGCTAGGCTAGGCTAAGGAGTAACTCTACAGATGAGACTTCTTCTCCAAACACCTCTCATATAGGTTGATCACCCCTACACAAGAGTCAAAGTGGATCACCACTCACACAATCAAATCATCAATCAAGCAATTGCAAAACCTAATTGATCAATTCAAAGCTCAAGAATATCCATACAAAATTGCTCAATCCAAATCCACAAAGATCTATCTAATCATACTTGAAATTGAAATGGCAAAAGGCAAAAGTAATACAAGAAATTAAAAGGAAGACTTAGCTTGAAATTAAACCGTGAACTTGAAATTGAATGTTGATCACAAGCTTGCAACAATGGAATTCTTCTCTAATTCTTATCTATACCTATGAATTGCAATGTGGAGTGAATTGGGAGAGTTCTCTCTAGGCTAATCCTAGAGAGAGAAAGTCTAGGGTGTGGAATGGTAGATGAATGGAGAGATCCCGAATCAATAAAACCAGAAGAAAACTCTGTTTTTTAACCCAAAAATCGCGACAAAAATGGGCTGGCCGAACCGCTGGACGCGGGCCGGACGCACGTCCGGCCTCGCGTCCAGCCGAGCGCGCTACAGCGCGTGACCGGACGCGCAGCCTCTGAAGTTTTCGACCCTCTGATGGACGCGGGGTGGACGCGCACGTCCGCCCCGGCGTCCATCAGAGACGCCTCTGAAGTTTGTTCTGATTTTCGAACTTCTGTAGGCATTTTTTCGGACGCCAACTTGGACGCGCATCCAGAGCGCGTCCAAGGCCTATTTTGCCTTCCAACTTCGGTTTGTGAATTCTTCTCCGAAACATCGCCATTTCTTGTCTTTAAACACTTCTTTTTACCTACAAAACAATCGGTAAAGTGTGGACCGGGTATTAAGACAATATAAAGCATTCCAATGCAATTTAATACTAAAACATTCATAAAAGCTTTAACTTGTATACTAAACGATCCACGAATAACCGTATAAAAGTGGTATCTTTTGCACTTACCAGTAGTCCAACAGCTAGTTCCCAAAGGTTCTGGTGTAGTGTATGTTTGTTCTGCCAGATCTTCAATCAGTACTCTAACTAGATACATAACCTATCTAATTTGCCATAATAATTTTGCCAATTACAAGTTGGGTTTCTCTCGCGAGCAGGCTGGGAGGTTCTTTTGAAAAATGTCATTCAAGCAATGCCCTCATATGCGATGATGGTGTTTCTTTTGCCCTCTGGCCTATGCAAGGATACTGAAACTCTGATGAATGAATACTGGTGGACTGGTTTGGTTGGCACGGGTAAGGGGATGAGGTGGAGATCCTGGTCTGGTTTATCAGCACCGAAAATTGCAGAAGGTATGGGTTTTTGAAAACTTCGTGAAATGAACTTGGCACTACTTGGCAAACAAGCTTGGCATTTAGTTACCAAGCCCACATCTTTAGTTGCGAAAGTATACAAGGCTCGTTATTATCCTAAATGCTCTATTTTTGATGCAGTTGAGGGTGGTAATCCATCTTTCATTTGGAATGGACTCCTTGTGGTTCAGAATATTCTCCGACTTGGGTGTAGACGCAGCATTGGGAATGGCCTTGATGTAAAGATTGGAAAACATGCATGGTTGTCTGTGGAGGACGGTCCGTATATTCAAACTCATTTGAGCGAAGCCTATAATGACGCATCAGTCGCTACTTTGTTTACTAATTAAGGTACGAGATGGGATGTGAATCGTATCATGAATTTGTTCAATGATCGGGATGCTAAGTTGATTTTAAATATTCCCATAGTTATTCGTAAGCCTCAAGACTCTTGGTATTGGTATTGGGATCATCAAAAAGACGATTATACTATTAAGTCGTGTTATAAACAGTTGTCTGGCTTTATGTATGATGATCGGCCTTGGTCTAGTATATGGAATCTTGATGTTCCACCGAAAGTCAAACATTTTTGTTGGCAACTAGCATCTTCTTTTTTACCAACCAGAGATGCTTTAAATTCTAAACATATTCATTGCTCACTGGTTTGCCATATGTGCAGGAGGGAACATGAAAGTGCATGCCACATCTTTGTTGAGTGTTCTGAGGCCCTGACAACTTGGAATATTATTGGTCTCCCAGGTTCTAATCTTGCCCTTGGAAATAATGTCATTGATTGGTTTTTTGGTTATTTAAAGGTCTTGAATGGTGATATGCTAGCTAAGTTTGTTATGGCTTGTTAGGGTATTTGGTGTAGTCGAAACGAATTCGTTTGGAATGGGATTGCTTTTGATTTGCATGTAGTGTTACGCAGAGCTTTTACCTTTCTAGAGTAGTGGAAGCATGCGAATCTCATTGATCAGCCAAGAACGGCTACTAATATCATTGAACACTGGACGCGGCCAGCATCTGGGCGTTTGAAATTAAACACGGACGCTTCTCTGGACACAGCCAACAGTGAAATGGGTTTAGGATGGATCTTGCGTGATGATGAAGGGAAATTCTTAGCAGCAAAAAATGCAAGAATGGCTGGAATTTACAGTGTGAAAGAAGCCGAGGCAATCAGTTTAAGGGAGGCTCTAAGTTGGCTTAAGGATACTGGCATGGGCAATGTTGATGTGGAGATGAATTCTCAAACTCTTTTTCACGCTATTTTATCTTCTTCTTTTAGCTCTAGTTTTGGTCTTTTTGTTAGTGATATTAAAGAATTGGCATCGATGATTAATGATGTCGAATTTCGGCTTGTCAGACGATCTGCGAATTGTGCCTCTCATGTTGTTGCTAGGGATGCTTTTTCTGTATCAGGTTGTGGGGAATGGTTTGATATTCCTCCTATCTTTCTTGTAAACTATCTTTCTCGTAATTTAATGAATTAAGTTTTTATTCTCAAAAAAAATAAAAAATATTTGAACACTAACGAACATAATTGGTCAAAGAAACTTGAAATGTTTTCCAAGAATCAAGTAGAGTGTTAAGCAACCAGAGGCCAAGTACCTCATCCTCAAATTTGTTGTCCATGCTAGACAACTGATCAAGAACACCCTAAAAATCATTAACATGATCATTGATCAATGTACATTCCCTGTATCTTAGAATCATCAACTGCTTCAGCAAAAACAACTTGTTATTACTTACCTTGGAAGCATACAAGGTCTCAAGTTTATCCCATAGGCTCCTAGCATGTGTCTCATTAATAATGTGGTTCAGAACATTATCTTCAACTCATTGTCGAATATAACCACAAACTTGGTGCTCAAAGTCCCACTCCCCGTTTGACATATTATCTGGCACTTGCAAATACGTGTAGATGTAATTTCTTCACAAATAGGAGATCCTTCGTCTTGGCCTTCCAAATGTGATAATTTCATCCATTTAATCGTACCATATTACTCATATTTGGTTCCACGTCAAATATACCAATCAACAACCAGGGCTTTGATACTACTTTGTTGGGAAAAATCCACTTCTTATGACAATGAAAAGCACAAGAACGACATGGTGCACAAATATGAGATAATATCAAAACAAGACACACACGATTTATGTGTGAAAACCCAAAACCAGAAAAAAATCCACGGAACCACCAACAACAAAGTTTCTATTATAACAAATCTCGAGTACAAAGGTTCAGACTATCACACTAGCTTTACATCCATAAATCATCACATACATCAACTCTAGGTCTAAGACATTCTTTCACATTTACAGGCTAAAATGAATAATATCTCGTATTCAAAATATTACTATCACGAACAAGATGAAAATGAATACAATTAGTACTAAAATACCTAAAAGATGTCTGAAATAAATACAAACAAAACTTTAAAATATTTAATGAAGATTGCACCCAAGAGCTTGGCAAACCCTCGAAAAAAAAAAAGCAAGGCAAAATATGAGCTATGCCCAAAGATGAAGGATGACGAGCGAGTTAAGGTGTAAAGCATCGAGAAGGAAAAAGTGTAGGTGCATTGAACGTAATCTGTCTTTTATGAAAATGTTGTAACAATATTAAAGAGTTTATTAGAACAAAACATTTAACTTGTGATACACTGTTATAAATTCTTTAGCATTTAATAGTCTTTAGTTTCTTCAAAATTGATCCTGGGTCATTTTAGTTTGTAAGGCTCAAGACAATTTTGCAAGACATAAAAGTAAAACTCATAATGTTCAGTTCATTTAAAAGTGGACCTTAAAGTTATTTGGGAAGTTATGGTGTATATTTAAATTCCAAATTTATGGACTTAGAATTTTGGTTTATTGTCTAAGTTGTTGGAATGCTTCTATGACTAAACTATCTTTTGGCTATTTTGATGAGTGGGAGTGACAGACGTGTCAACTCCAAGCTCTTGGCCGTTAGAGGTAGTGCTTAAGTTAAGTTATAAACTAGTCATGGAATATAGCTAGTTAGCATTATGCTAACATTAAGAGATTCTACTTAAGGCATAGTTAACATTAAGGATCTTAGAGATCATCAAGTATACTCTTTTGTACAATTTGGATGGTTTTCTCTTTTAAGTTGCGGATATATATTTTTAGTTTGAGAAACATCTCTTAAGTTACTAAGAATAAACGTTGGGTTTATTCATAAAGGACTTAAGTTGGGGAATAAAAATACATGTGATGCATAGAAGATATTACTCTATCGAGTAGAGGACATATCGCTATAATTTATGTGTTTTGTTCTTTGATGAGAGTTGTGCTAGTACTTGCACCAAGTGGGAGACTGTAAGACTTTTCTCAATACAATATATATTATATATTGTGTGCCTTAATAATGTGGTGCAAGTGGACTAGGCCCATTAAGTTATAGGTTGGATTGGACATCTAGGTTTAGTCCAATCCACCATTATGGCTATATAAAGCCTGCATTGATGGGATGCAGGACAGACAAGGACAGACAATTATATAGTACCTAAAGATATGGTACTCATACTGCTCATAAAATACTAGTACACCATCTAGGGTTCTGAGCTAAGTTTGAGACAAAACGACTAACACCCTGCAGATCTACAGTTCAAGAGGCAACACAAGAAGGCATCAACTATGGTCGGAGATCAACACGTACGACTTATGCTTCCGCTACTACGAGGTTAAGTTTCTCGTAGATTTATTCTGTATGTTTAGACAATATTTGTGATCTAACACTTAATCCTTCCAAAATTTCAAAGCTTTTATTCTATCACCATCATCATCATCAAACCACAAAAAAAATACATTACATAAGCACCTAAATAACAAATCAACTTAATATTACTCTACCCATAAAAATAAATAACTAAACTTACTTAGACTTGAGGACACAAGGTTCCAATCCTTTGAAGAAAATGTTGGAAGAATTATTATTTTTTATTTATTTATAAACACGAATTGAAGGAAGGAGAATGTGAAGAAAAATTTTCTTCTTCTAGATGAAATAATCGGCCAAGGAGGGGGAGGAAGATGACTAAATCATCACTCCATTTAAATGAAATAATTTGGACAATAATCATATGATTTTGTAACTCCCAATTAGTAATAGTAATCTCCAATTTAAAATATTAGATGTTAATGAAATGATTATCTTTGATCTTCTAGATAATACTAATATACATATACACATATAATATATATATATATATATATATATATATATATATATATATATAATTATTATATGTTTATACCTTTGGACCATGTATTCATAATTATACTATAATATATGTGTATGTATGTATGTATGTGTATATATATATATATATATAATGTATAGAGAAATTGAATATATTTATGTGTGCATACGTACCATACAATAATTAATATATATACATATACATCATACGTACCATATACATATAACATATATAAAATATAAATTAAAATATGGTTAGTATATATCTCATATGTTTCAAAATACATAATAATACAATTATAAAAAAATACTATATAGTACAAGGATTTATTGGTCCAAAAGAAGATTGGGGTTATGGCACGCAATATGCAATCACGAATTAAAACTATGCACTAGCACAAGGAAATCAACAAGAAGCTAAGCAAACGACAACGAGGTCTAACAAACACAAATAAACAATAGATAAATACAAAGTAAAGAAATAGGACTCAAGTTAGGGGCATTACCATCTAGATGCTTTAACACTTAAGTTTGGGGGAAGAACATTTTACCTAGGTTCTAGAGGCTAGCTCTAATAAATCCAAGTTTCCACAAGGATTAAAACAAAGGTTGCCCGATTCCCATGGTGTATCAACCCAAGTTCTTGAAGAACAAAAGCTATTTAAGCCCCAATCTACCACTATTTCCATAGAAGGGAAATTGGGTTCGAGATTGGGAAGGCTCAAGTCTTCCATCCAATTCCCATTGAGATGAGAGACTTTCCAAACACAAACAACAATTGCTACGCATCAACTATTGCAAGATAGATTAAAGACCCAACTCAAACACATGAACCCTAGGTTGGGGTTCTTCCCCTTTTTCACAATAATCACAACTTAAGCATCAAAATAGATAATACAACCTAACTCAAACCCATAAACTAACTACTCATGATTAAATAGCATAAAGAACACAAAAGCACAAGAAATAAACATAAATCTTGCAAAAGAAAAGAGATAAGGGAAAGAAAGCTTCTCTATTGAAATGAGTGATAGAATATTCAAATCCAAGCTTCAAATCCAAGATTACAAGCTCCAAAAGTGTTTTAAAAAAACACATAGATCTAAGCTTAATCTAACCTAAAAATATGAAAATAAGTGGATGGGAGTGTCTAGGGTTCAACCATGGGTCAAAACCGAGTTCAAAATGCTCAAAACGAGCTTAAATAATTGTAGAGCAGGTGCCATACGGCCTCACATACGGCCGTACGGGTGGCCATATGCTTTTGTGCGATTTACAGTGCATTTCTCAAAATTCTGTGCAACTACTTTGACCCCTAGGCTATTTTCACCCTCAAAAAAACTTCATTAGCCTTTTTTGTCTTCTAACAAAGTTGTAGCCCTTCAATTTTTCGTTCCAATGGCGCAAGAATCACTTCATTTCGACATTCCTAGACTGAGATATGATCAAAATACCGAACAGTGGTAGATTTGGACGAAATCTGTAAGTTTGGACGATTTTGACCCCTTTGTCTTCGTTTTTAAGCTTTAATGTCTACATGATAGTTGTATCCCTTTCAGTCTTCGTTCCAATGACATAAGAATCACTCAATTTGGATATTTATAGGCCGATATATCGTCCAATCACTAAGACGTCGATGTGCAGAAATTTCAACACCTTGACCTTTTGCTTCTCTTTTGTTTTAGTTTACCCAAATTAAATCACCAATACCATTGAAAATACAACTCTTAGTCTCCCTTGAAAGTGTCGCACCCATCTCCATAGCTTCTCCTTGGCTCTCATTGACCCCAAATGCATCTAAAATGTTCATTTTGACTCTAGTTCCCTTCAAAATGCATGAAAATATTCATCTTTGCTTCCAAATCCAAAATCCTTGCAAAACAACACAATTTAGTCATACTCTCATTAAATTTGAAATGATCAAATAAGCAAAATGACTTAGTGAAATAAGAAAAATATAGACAAATAAACACTTATCAACTCCAATGAATATGAACATAAGAGTAGGGTTCAATGAATATGGTTAAGTACTAAATGAACATTGAGGAAGAATAGGGATAACTTTGGAAATTCAAATGGGTAATATTGGAAATCGAAAATCTCAAGTGTCACACGGATGCTCAGACTTGTCCGTTCCTACCGGCCTACCTCTGATGACCACGTGTCCAGCCAGTCCCAAGGAGGATGCTTAGACTACCCGCTCTACAGCTAAGAGGGGCAAGGAGAAGGTTTCTGAATCAGAGATCGAAGAAATCGGGCCGCTCAAGCGCCAACGCCGACCTAGCCCATCGTCCGCGACTCCCGTAGTGGAAGTCTTGCTGAAGCACGGGGACGACCCGCCGGCTGTGTTGTTAGGCAAAATCTGCGCAGCCGCGCCGCCGCCCGAGAACACCAGCGGATGGTCGACCAACCAGGTTGGGGAGAGAATAGCTTGGGATCTAATGTAGGTAAGTCAAATCTCGGCCTATAATTTGGATGAACGACTGAATGCTTTCGACTACTATGACTTGACCTTCCTCTTGCTCACATCTCCGATAGCCCACTCGGTGAGCGGTCACTTCGCCATGGCAAGGGAAGGAGATGAGATGCACCGGAAGGATAATGCCCCGCTCAAGAAGGCTATGTGCAAGCGGGATACGAAGATAAAAGAGCTGGAACTGCAGTTGGCGGCCGCCAAACTACAGGCAAAAAATGCCGAGGGCCTTCTCACCGACCCCCTCCTATTAGCCGAGCATGTCTGCAAAGAACTCAAGTCGGCTGAGGTGTTTCTCAGTGCTGTCTCGAAGACGCCGGTCGGAGAAGACTTGCTATACACTTACGGGACCTAGGCGTTCAACGGCCATCGAAAGGCGATGCAGGTAGAGGTCCGGACCGCGCTGGAAGCGTCCGTGGATGAAGACGACCTCCCCAAACTCTTGGGGACGTTACCGAAAAAATTCTAGACCCCGGGCTGGCTCCCTTCGCAGATGACGCCGCATGACAAGCACTGGAGAAAGCCTCGGAACAAAAGAAGGGCGACGACTGAACCTAGCAACTTCATGCGAGAGCCCGACCCTGTTGTGCTAGGCAAAAAAAATCATTGACAAGGATGTCAGCCTCCAGGCCTTTTGAACAAGCCTTCGGGCGTTTTAAATTCACACACTTTTTTGTCGTATTTTATCTTGACGTTATAGCTTTTTATTTCTTAATTGCGTTTAAGGTCTAAGGACCGTCGTGACCGGGCACCTTGCTCCCATTCGAATTGAGGTCCGAGGACCGTTATGAACGGGCACCTTGCTCTTGGGATGGGCACCTTGCTCTAGACGTGGCAATTCGTGTATACGGGTTCGTTAATGGGTCGGCACGATAACAACACGAACACGATAAGGCTAAACATGGACACGACACGTTAAGGTTAACGAGTTCAAATCTTTAACACAAACACGATTTGTTAACGGGTTATACGGGTTGTCACGATAGACACGTTTTGTTAACAGGTTTCGAGTCGTGTCGACACGATATGACACGAACCTCGTTTAAACCTGCTAAACCTATTAATATTTTTAAAAAAGAAACTAAAAAGAAACAAGTAGGGTCCATCGGGTACTGATACGTGATCGGCCCTACGGATATAGGGAATGCTTGTCGTTGCTGGATGATGTTGACCGGATCAGGCGGTGGTGCTCCGACCATATTATTCAATTCTAGTCGTGAACTCAAACGTGAGCGGAGGTCAGAGTTTGCGTTTGCTTGTTGATCGTTGAAGAAATCCATATAGGGATACATTTTTTTTAGGACGGATCACTGAACGTGCAGATCGGCTTCGTTATGATCAGTCCCCACGGACGACACCAAAACGTTAGAGTAAAATACGTGTATGCGATGAAATGTACTTTTTATTGATGAATAATTCGGGTACAAAGCAATTATACCCTAATATAGCTCGCTCAACGTGACAGTAGGTCAGTGATTCCCGAGCTACTTGACTATTAAATAAAAAACAGCCAAAAAAGTCATTTTCTCAACATTAAATGTGGTATATATAGACTGTCAGGGGACAGGTACCGGGTCAGCGGCATGACGGCTGCGTGGCGGGCATGCACCGGTCCGCAAGCGGGTCTTGTACCCGTAAGCCAAATGTTGCGAATTCAAAGGGTCTTGGTCTTCGAGGACGTCCAAGGATAGCAGGGCGCCCGTTCATCCAGAGATCTGGGGACTTGACCAAGTTCGGTCCTTGGCTGCCTTACGGACTGCCCGGATAGGTCGGCTGGCCCGGTCAAATAATGTAGACCGGGGAGTAATGTACGGTGATCAGGAAATAATCCCCATAAGATTTGTTACAAAAAACTAATTAATCACACTCATATTGATTGTTTAACTAAGTTAAATAACTAATAGTGGTCAAATAAGTCAAAATTGGCTGATATGCTAACTATTTTGCCAAATAGGGCCTATGTCTGATAGTTGTAGTATGGAGTTTCACCCAATGTGATCGATTTTTTGTGAGCACCAAACATCAGTCCTCCCACTATATGGGCAGAGGCAAGGGAACTTCACATTTCGTGGTGGTCAAGATTAATATTTATTATTTTTTGAGTTACGATGAAAATCTATAGTTATTATTCATGTGTATGTACTAAATAAATTTCATTTTGTAACATTAGCTGGCGAAAGGATACGAAAAAAGAGTCTAAATTAGTCATAGTCTACCTTCTCAAATAAAAAAATCCAATAAGCCTAAACTATTACCCAGAGTATTTATTATTACACAATATTTGCATTGCCTTTCTAAAAAAAAAAATTATTTATCACCAACCGCATAGCGGGACAACTTCACCAAGCTGGCCTCACGTATCAGACCATCAGTACATAGTTTCATGTTGAATTAAGTTTGGTAGGTGGAAAAAAGCTTTTGACATCAAGGAATCCAAGGCTTTCGATGACTTTGACGCAGCTATGTGGTACGTGGTAAAAAATGGTGTCGATTCTTTTAATGAAAAGAAATAGTACCCTTTTGTGTAATTAGTTACGTTTGTATAACATATTCAGTTTCATTTTATATACATTGTAGTTTTATTTCAGTACAACTATAGTTTTATTTTGTTTCAATTACGCTTTAATTCGACATTATACATACAATAGTCATAATATAGTGAAACATGTTATTAAATTTTATTTTATACACATTGTATCTTATTACAACACCACTAAATTATAATTTTAATTCAACTACGATTTCATTCGCCAATAGACACTCAAATATGTGAAATTGTTATTCAATTTCATTTTATATACAGTGTAGTTTCATTAAAACACAACTAAAGTATCATTTTAATATAACTACATACAGTTTCATTTGACAATATAGTATACACTCAATATGTAAGACATGTTATTCAGTTTCTTTTTATACATACTGTAGTACCATTTCAACAAAACTAAAGTATCATTTCATTTCAACTACAGTTCTATTTGACAATATACATTCAATATGTGCGACATGTTATTCAGTTTCATTTTATACATACCGTAGTTTCATTTCAATACAACTAAAGTATCATTTCAATTCAATTACAATTTTATTTGATAATAGAATGGAAGCATAGTACAATATGCGAGACAAGTTATTCAATTTCATTTTAGATGCACTTTAGTTTCATTTTGTTATAAACAAACAAAAAAAATACGAGTTTGTTAAAATTTAACAGCTGTCATTCCTTTACTTAAAGAAACATCGGTTTTTTTGGACCATGGTCCACGGTATAACAACTGATTATAGTCGTCGCAGATTTTTAAATAGAAAACTACTTCATGTACTGATCCCAAAAACATATTTCCAACTTTTACTTCTACTTGTTTTCAAATTTGATTGGGGAAGAAAAAAAAAAGAATAGATAAATATCACAACCCCCTGCTAAATTAAATAGAGAATAAAAAATGGAGAAAATAGTAATTTATGCCCCTAAAAAATATGTCAATTATCAATGTCACCCTGAATTATTAGTGATGTAAATGTTGCCCCTCAATTTTTTAAACGTGACAAATAATATCCATCCCCTGAATTATTAGTAGTGTAAATGTAGTTATCCACTATTTTCCCTGTTCGAAGACCACATTTGTTTTCCTCCATTTTTTTCTTTCTTCGTTTGTTCTCCTTCCGCAGACAACAATGTTTCTCCTTCTCCCTATTAGGGGAGGGGCAATATATGTCACGTTTTGAAAATTGAGAAGCAATATTTACACCACTAATAATTCAGGGGTGATATTGATAATTGACATATTTGTGAGTGGCATAAATTACAATTTCCCCTAAAAAATGAGAATAGGATTTATGAGTTCATATAAAATTACTCTTTTTTTTGTTGAAAAGAATTACTCTTTTTAATATCAAAATTTCTGAATATCATTAAATCAAAACTTATTGATGGGTCAGTCACGACCATTCGAGGAAGGAAATAATGATTTACTCTGAACTTACGTCACTTGCTCTGTTACACATAAAAGTTGACCACGACACGACTTGTTATTAAAATTCAATTATTGTACTTTGTAGGTCCTTAGCTCTTCACTATGTACCCTTCTTTCTTTGAATCCTGACCACGACACGACTTGTTATTAAAATTCAATTATTGTACTTTGTAGGTCCTTAGCTCTTCACTTTTTTTAAAATTCAAAAAAAAAAAAAGCTCTTCACTATGTACCCTTCTTTCTTTGAATCCTTTCGTGACGCAAAGATACAAACCCAAAGTACAAATGGGTTGTTTTTTTTTTTTTTATCAAAAAAGTGCAAGTGCATTGAGTATAAAGAGATAGAATTTATTTCAAAAAAAAAAGAAAAAAAAAAGATAGAATTGTCAAATCATCTCTCACCAAAAAAAAAAAAAATTGTCAAATCATCATATGGAATTCTTGTCATTGTTTCTTTATAAGTAAGACACATCATTCGGACTGAGGGAGTAAATTTTTTACTTCTGAGATTTATTTTTATTTTAATGATATTTTTTTATTAATATATTATGATTTATTTTACATTTTATTAATTATAGTGTGATTTAGAATGTAGATTTAATTTATTTGTGATTCGTATCAAGTTTTTCTATTCAAGTAGGTTACTATTTATATTTATAACATTTGTTATTTTGTGAGTTTTATAATAAGTTTAACTTAATTTATAGTTAAAAATTATTTTAACTTAATTAATTAATTTTTATGAATTATATTTTCTTATTTAGTTATGAAAAATATTTTAAAATATAGTTATCTTTTATTAATCATTTAGTCAGTTTTCAAAAAAAAAAATCATTTAGTCAATGTAGCCTGGAAATTTCTATTGTAAACGTGGAATTGATCTAATTAAAAGAAAAAGTATTTATAAATTGAGTTAATCCAATGAACGGTTCAGTAACTATTGATATTTACCAATTTTTATTTTTGACTTTCTATTACATTATTAACCTTAAATTTAACTTTTACTAAATTGATATTTAACTAGATGACCAAATTTTTAAAGCAATCAATAGTGCCAATGGAACATTTATGGTCAAGTTGAAATTAAGTCGATGATAAAAATTGATAAATCTTTATATATAGTCAAGGGGTCATTTATAGTCCAATTGAAAGTCAGGCATGAAAATTGTTAAATATCAATAATCAATGAACCATTCCTAATATTAACTCTTCTAAATATCATATCAATATTAGAAAAAATGTAATTTATAATACGTTTTCTATATTTTAGAACCATTTTATCCAATTAATTATGTTTCATATTTTGTTATGAATATTTTTCGTGTTTTGATTTTTTGCTCTTAGTCATCAAGATTTCTTGCTCTTCCACTATTTATCAGTTTTGCATTATAAATTTATATTAATAATTAATAATTAATTTATTATTTATTATGATAGCAATGTGATTGTCTATAGGCTTCTTTTGATATTACATTTTTTATTCATTGCTATAATTGATTATTTATGAAAACATTGATGATGTTATTGATTATTTTACATTTAAGAAAGTGCCAAGATTTTTTTTTCATGATTATTATTGTCTATGTAAATTGCAAAACACTTGTGAATCTTATATCAAATTATTGACAGATACTATCTTATTAATCATTATCCATGAGACGGGTTAGGGGGCTTTTCATAAGTAGTAGTCTTCCCCTCATAAATAATTCTTCAACCCCTAAATATTATATATTGATTTAAAAGTATTACATTTTTCCTTAAAAGGTATTATATATTTTCTTAATAAGTAATACATTTTCCTCTATAAGTAATGATCAATGTATCCATTATTAGCATTACACTTTTTGTCATAAGTATTACGTTTCCCTTATAAGTAATAATCAATAAAATTATCCTGATTAATATTACACTTTTTCTCATAAGTAACTATTCAACACATACATATTATATTTTAATTTAATTTTTTTTTTTCATCCAACGAATACAATTTCCCTCATAGCTAACAATCCATTATAAGGATTATATATATTTGTATCTAAACCTGACCCCTCTCATGATAAAAGATCCCTAAGATAGTGCACATGATACTTTAAGGGCATGCAGTCCCTTACTTAGCAAAGTTTTGCTAACTCCTGTTTCTTTTATGTGTTGTTATTGCCTATTTGAGTAACAGGAAATGTTTGATGAAGGTTGTTGTGAGTGTGCGGTAGATCAAGTTCCCGATTGTTATCAAGGCTTAGTAAAAGTTTATGTAATTTAGTGGACTTAACACTATGTTTATGTTTTGATAATTGACTCATATTTGAGGATTTATAATTTATTGTTTTGTGGTTTAGCCTTAGCACTTAGGATGGTTAATTGCCTAAGTGTGGCGGTAATACCCTCAATAAAATTTTGTATGCTTCCGCAATGATTTTAGTGAATAAAAAAAATGAAAGGAGAATTTGGTCTAAATTGGTTTGGTGGAAATAAGAAAAAAAATAAGTCATTTTTTTTGGGGTGTTACAACCTATTTAATTCAAAAGCTCAATCTTCTTAATTAATGCACCAAGGGATATTTGATTTAGGGTCTTTAATCCCTTATTTGGCCCGAACTTGTATTAATCTAAACCTTATCTCTAGAAGTAATTTCTTATAAAGGAAAATGACCATTCTTCGTTTATAAGGGCACATGCCTTATTCATCATAACCTAAAGTATATAATATATGTATGTATATGATTTCAACTATTATATATATATATATATATATTCCTACAAGATAAGATGACCTAGCATCTCTCTCCTCTTCTCCTCTTCTCCCTTCATCTTTACGCCAACTTCACCATAAACCCTCTTGAGAATTCATCTTTTTCATCTACCAAGGAAACCAAGTAAATACTTGCCTTTTAGGATTCTATAAGCTTAAGAGATGGAAGATTCATCCTTAGGTTGAATTTCTTTCCCCTTTTCCTTAATCTTTATAGCATTGTCTTATTCTTGCTTTGGGGATTCTTGGGTTCTTAGAGGATCAAGGAGATGGTGGCTTGCTAGGTTAAGCTCTTGGAGGTTTTGGTTGGACAGCTAGCTCGAAAGGTAAAACCCTATGTCTTACAAACCTATTTTCTATTTTCACTATATATGTGTATGTGTGTGTGTGTGTGTGATTTGGTGTATTTGGAAGCCCTGAGTATATTTCTTGGATAATCTTGTGCTATGCTTTGTTCTTTAGTAGATTCTTGTGTATTCTTGGACTATATTTGGTTGTTTTTTATTCTTGGTGAGTGACAGGGTAATTGGGTACCCGACCCAGAACCGTTGTCATAACCAAGACAGTTGCCGTTCAAACTACCAAGACGCCTCACTCCTCAGCATCAATGCGCAACGGTCCAACTCCTCAGCATTGATGGCCAACGTTCAGCTACTCAGCATTGATGACCGGCGTTCAGCTCCTCAGCATTCAACACCTCAGGTATTGATGTCCAACGTTCAACTCCTCATCAATGCTCCGTTACTGAGCTGAAAGGAATAAAAGGACTCACAACCACATAGTGAGGGACACGACTTCTTACTAGACAAAACAACACTCAACTCATTTTGTACACTGAGCACTGCACTCAATACTGTACTCAAATACTCAAACACTGTATCCACGTTACATTCAAATAAGATACCGGTAACACATTATTACCGTCATTGGTGCTTTCATTGAGAGCCGAGATCAGATCTCAGGCTAAAATCACAAAATCAAAAAACCACTCAGTTCATCTCATCACTATCAATGGCATCTGGATCTAGCAGCTCGCACACACCTAGTCAGGTGAACAAGGGTCACCCCTCGGGTGATCTTCGTGAGCAGCTCAACAATAACCGCAGAGAAGGTGACCTCCGTACCCAACTCAACAACCATGTGGGTGGCCGCACTAGCCAACTCAACAACAACCATGGTGGTGGCCGTACTCCCCTCCCAGCAACTGCTGCTCCCACCCAGGTGGTGGACCTTCAAGCAGCAGCGCAGGTCATCCAAAAGGCAGCGGCGACGATGGCCCAACTAGTCGCAGTAATGCAAGGCCAGATCTTACCGCCACCACCACCTCTGGAGGAAGAAGTGCAATCTCCGAGGCAAAACAGAACTCAACGACAGGAAGGTGGAACTCGACCAGTTTCCAGATCTGTTCGAGAACGACCGGCGGCTTCTAGATCTATCCGAGATCGGCTGGGGGTGCAAGGATCCTCCAATAGAGGTCCCCGCGCCCAAGCAGGAAAGGCTGTGACCAAACGACCATCTGGAGAAAGGATGGGCGAATCTGGTGGATTGGCTCCGCGTCACTCCACTAGACACAAAACACCACAAGAAGGCCTGGTGGAAAAACTCCAAAAACAGATAGATGATTTGGAAAAGAAAGTAGAAGCAAGAGAACACTCACCAGAACCGGAGGTAAGAATGGCCGCTCCATTCTCTCCTGACATAATGGAAGTTCCTCTTCCAAAAGACTTTCGACTACCCACCATCAAGGCCTACACTGGCACTTCAGATCCGCGTACCCATATGACAAGATACAAGGCAGCCATGGTCATGATTGGGGCAAGCGATGCCATCATGTGCAGAGCGTTTTTGTCCACTTTGGACGGAACGGCTCAAGATTGGTTTAACACAATCCAGGACGGATCAATTCAAACTTTTGCAGAACTATCCAAAAGTTTCTTGTCTTATTTCTCAGGAAGTATACAGCATAAGAAACCTTTCTCACATCTCCGTGGGGTAAAGCAGGATAAGGGGGAAAGCCTGCGGGACTTCTTAAGTAAATGGAAAAAAGAAGTCAACAACGTGTATGACTTCGATTCGAAGGCAGCGATTCTCATCTTCATCCAAGCACTGAGGTCAGGTGATTTCCACAGACAAATGAACGCCCACCACCCGCGCTCTTACGAAGAACTCATGAGAACGGCCAACCGGTACGCAGACGCAGAAGAGGCTGACAGGAGAAAGAAGGATGAGGAGGAAGGAAGAAAGAGTGAGCGACCTGATAAAGCTGGTCCGCCCAGCCAGGCACCACGACCAAACCAACCACCCTCAATGAAGGGAAGAGATGAGCATTCTCGTCTCGCCCCACCGCGGCACTTAACACCGCTTACTCACCCGGTTAGCGTGATTCTAAGTCACGCTGGGGAAATGGGAATGGTGCATTTTCCCTCAGCACCAGCATTCGTTGAGTGTCCGGGACAATACCAGCATCAACAAAGCCTACCCGACAATGTGTGGCGAAAGGAAGAAGATCCTGAGCCTTCAACTTCCAACACCAAGAAGAGGATGTGCGACCTGGGCGAGGAAGCAAGAAACAGTGAGCTAGAGGAAAAGTCCGTGCAACGCAAAAAATATGTAATTCGCTGATGGTCGGTCAAAAACTCTCCAATTGGGCCGAAGTCAGTCCTCGGCCAAGTTTTCGGCCAAGTTTGGCCAAGGTCAGTCCTCGTCCAAAATTTAAAAAAAAAAATAATAATAATAATAATAATATAATTGGCCGAGGTCATGTCCTCGGCCAACACTTGGTCGAGGCTTGACCTCGGCCAACACTTGGTTTGAAGT
>CM008337.1:7899256-7912537 GCA_002525835.2 Ipomoea batatas | reverse complement strand
AAGTATGACATTTATGCGTATAAGTGGTACTTTTACATTTTGACCCGACCCGTCTCACGGTGAAATGGTCTCACACAAATTTTTGCCTTTCTTCAATGTTGTAAATGTCAGGTTGTGCCACACCCAGCTGTTAACCAAGAACACAACCATAAATAAATGCATGTTTAGGAGCCAAAACAATATAATAGCAACATACTACAATTAAGAAGGCACCAATTTTTAGAATAGGAAACACAAGTCAGTTCACTACATAATGATATGCAGCCATTGCATAAATTATATACTAGCATGCATATCATTGAACAAAAGAAAATTAATTAGTAAAACAAAATTAACTAAAGATAAGAATCAGTAGGCCTAATCATGCATACTACTATCATTTGACAGCACATGACACATATGCGTTGAATGCCAACATCAAAATAATTAGATTCAAAATTTCTAGACACCTGATTAACAAATGAAAGCTAAGGAAGAAAACAAAAATTTGTGTGAGACTGTCTCACGATGAGACGGGTCGGGTCGAGTCAAGATGCAAATATAACACTTATATGCACAAATGTCATATTTATATGCTCAAATGTAATACTAATTAAAATTTTTGTTACTTATAAGGGTAAATGTAATACTTTTAAGGGAAAATACAATACTTTTACATTTTGATTTAAAAGTATTACATTTTTCCACAAAAGTATTATATTTGCCCTTATAAGTAAGGGGCACATGTCAACATTACTTATTGTGAAAAATGTATTACTTTTTCTCTAATAAGTAACAAAAATTGTATTCTTGATTAGTGTTATATTTGAGCATATAAGTATGACATTTGCACATATAAGTATGACATTTGCATGGTGCCTTGACCCGACCCGACCCGTCTCACGAATAAGGATCCGTGAGACGGTCTCACACAAGTGTGACCCAAGGAAGAATATAATGTATTTTTTAGGCCTAATCATAAAATTCCAAACTTGCAAAAACATTTTTTCTGGTATTTTTAACCAAAACCAAAGGGAGCTTTATTAATGGTTTAAAAGACAAGGGACATCAAATCCCCATAAGTCATACATACAAATTCCTTGCACACCGACAAAAAACAAAAAAAAAAATCAAAAAGCATAGTGTAGATACAGAAAATTTGAAGCCGACAAATGGGTGGATTCATATGTTCTGGGCTTCATTTTGATGTAATTGGGCTAATTATAGATTTATTTAGATTAATTAAATTGTCCAATTAAATTGACACAATCACCCAAATTAAATATAATTGATGGCTAGTGGACTCAAATTATAATGATGGACTGATCCATATTTGGCCTGGCAACAAATATTTATATATTTAAATTAATTATTTAATTTAAGTATGTGATAACATATTCATATATTTAAATTAATTATTTAATTTAAATATGTGCTAAGATCATGAACTTGGATGCAATGGTGGCTAGATACATTAATTCTGGATAAATATTCATATTATCCTAAATATTAATTGATAATATAAGGATAATATTGAAGAGTTTGAAGTGTAGCGAAAGTCTCTCATATTCTCTCCTATACATAGAGCTCTTCATTCATTCCAAAGATCACACTTGAAGAATTGAAGACACGAAGCTTTGGATTGAAGAAATCAAGCCAAACTAAAGTGGATTGAAGATCAAATATCCAAGAAAAATCAAGCCAAGCTAAAGTGGATTGACGATCAAGTCAAGCTAAAGAGGATTGAAGATCAAATATTCAAGTGTTAAAACAAAGCTCTTCATTTCTCAAAAAAAAAAAAAAAAAAAAAGCTCTTCATTGAAGAACAAGCCGCATTCCGGAGGCCCTTCAGCTAAAGTGTCAAGTCAAGTCAACTGAGTGGAAAATCATAAGATTTTCTTGATAGAGATTTTGTACCTGCGCAATTTGAAATTTAAATATACATATTGTTCATCTTTTTCTTGTTCACACATTTTGGCATGCCTAGTGGGACAGCTCTGCCTCTCATCTCTTCATAGGCACATACCCCTCAACTGATATGGGACAAACCGTGTATAAATTTGAAATGGAGGAAGCTAAACGATACACCTTGGCACGAGTCAAAATGGTCTCATATCTTTCAAGATACTCATTGGTACAAGTTAAAAATAGCCTCATATCTTTAATTATCGCCATATGAATCTTTAATTATCGCCATATAAGTTGTAGTGTCGAGACTTCCTTGCACTATATACTCTCGAGTGGTATATGCTCTCAAGTGGTGTACAAGCAAATCTCGAGGGGGCATTTGTTGACATATAAAATTTGATTATTAGTATGATTATTTTCTAATATTAGTATATTTGAATATATTTTTGATAATATTGATATTATCTAATTTGTTTAATTAGATAATATCAAAAGAGTTTGAACATATCCAAACTTTTATCCTATAGCTATAAATAGGAGCTCTGTTTTCTATGTAAAAATCCTTAGAAAATTATGTAAACACTCGAGAGGCATCCTAGAAAGCTTTGAAGCTTATTTAGAGATCATGATTCTGAAAATAAAAGCCCCATGATCTTGAAAGTAAAAAACCCCATGAAGATCATGACAATCATGTTGATTGATAAATATTACTACCTCCGTCCGAAAATGGATGTCTGGTTCGTTTAACGAGGCTTGACTGAAGTAATTTTTAATCTAATTTTTCATATTATTAAGTTTAGTATTAATATATAAAATTTATATATTTAGAAACTACATTAAAAGTACATACTATTAAACACAAAAAATTAAATTTAAAAAAAAATTACTAAAGAAAATAAGCAAAGAAGAAATAGTTGGTTTAACCAATGAATAGTAAATAGGACAGGTAAAATGGGACAGACGGAGTATTTTTTATTACCGAATGTGACAAATTCTATTTATAATTTATTTGTGTTTTCTATTTAGTGTGTTTATTTTATTTATTTATTTTAATAATTAAGTTAGTTTGGGCTTCTCTTATTCTTATTATTTTTAGATAAGTTTTATTATTGTTTTATTTAGTTAATAAGTCTGGCAGCCCAGCCTACATTCAGAGCCCACTGTGTAAGTGATTCTCTTCATCAGTTTCTTTCTTTCGTCAATGACGGTCGAAGAGAACAGAAAGAGCAGAACTTCTCGCACGTGGCATCGAATCCGTTCAACAAACACGTACCTCCTGGATGGACGAGTGAACAGCGAGCGCAAGAAGAAATCGTCTTCGATGGGTTTCGTGGTTCTCATGCCTCTGCGAGATCGATGCCGTGGATTGAGGTTACGGAAGCGGAGGGACAGTTGGGGTTGAGGCTCTATAAATACCGTTCGTTCGTAGTCTGTAAAGGGTATCCATTCCAATCACCAATAATCAATTCCATCTCCAAAAACATTCTTGCTGTAACCCCTCATCTATTTCGATAAGTCTAGGTTCGAAAAATATTTTTTTTAGGCTATGATATTCATGAGATGATCTCTCGATACTTCAAAAGGATTTTTATAAGTAAGAATAGTTATTAATAAGCTGCGATCATACGTGCCGGTCACGAACCGTAAAATTTTTAAGGATGCATATACAGTTCGAGTTTCCCTAGGAAATGGATTATTAAGCATGATACGATTAAGCGTGAACTTCCTACTCAGTTCAGTGGAAATTAGACGGACTGTAAGAGTGAAATTTATTACGAACCTCCGTACCACGGTATTTCGCGAGATACCGGAAAATTGTCCGATTTTAGTGGTTAATGACGGGATTATTTTTAGGATAATTTTAGTATTGAAATTTTTCCCGAATTAAATTATATTGCTCCGAACTTTTATCTGATTTAATCCCTAACTGGCAAGGAAGTCTTACTCTACAAGACTTACCATGGGGTTGTGACAAGTGTCACACTTATTTACCATATGGTAATTTTTAATTAATTAAGTAGGATGAGTATGGGATAAGCCATGCTAGCTAAGTTATGATCTAAGCTACCCTTTCCCTACCCTTGGCCGAAAATTTTAGAAGAAAAAGGAGAAGAAAATTTTCATCTTCATCTTTGAGATCCAAGAACTCCATAGCCATTTTTCCTTCACAAGTGCTTCCATACTAGGTAAAACTTTGATTTTATTCAGTTAAATGGACTAGAATCCTTTCCTAGAACTTAATTTTAAACTAAGAATTCATGAAAATATTGTTGTTATGGTGATCATTATTTAGGATCTTCGGTGAAAATTTGGAGGAGAAGATCACAACTTTGTCTACGGTATTAAAAACTACTTGAGAGGTAAGGAATCCCTTAAGTCCGTTTAGTCACTTGAAAATGGACAAATGCTAGTGAAATATGAGACTAAGAATTTTATGTGAAAATTATGTGTTAAACTTGAGGATCTCTTAGTTGGCTCAAGAAACTACTCTTTGAATTTTTGGTAATTTTCGTATACATGTTCATAGCTAATATATACATGTGCATGTTGTATTTATGTCCATATAGGCTTATACTTGTGAAAATATTGGAAAATCAAGGCATTACTACACAGTTTTTGCTGCCCGAAGTTGGCAGAATTTCCTTGACGCGACCTTGGACGTGCGTCCACTGCGCGTCCGTCGGCGTCCAGTAGGCGAGTTCACGGCCGAACGGCCGGACGCGGCCCGAACGCGCGCGTCCGCCGTGCGTCCGGCGGTGCGGACATCCACACATCTGCGGGGCGCGGATCTGTTTTCGACCGAACTTTCTTCAGAGATTTTTGCTCCTGAATGATATGATGTTTGAAAGGCCTACGGGCAACCGAGTTCAATTTTTGAAAGAACAAATATTTTTTTGGAAATTATGTACATCAATTTGGAAGAAAAATCGTGTTTTTAAGAAACACGTGTAACCCCTGTCACTTGGAAAATTTATGTTGAAAAGTCATTGACAAATATGAATATTTTGGAAACATATTTGGATAAGAATAATCGTTTTGAGACATTATGTGGAAATACTAATTGAATCCAGGAAAGAAAGAATGTTTTGAAACCCTTAGTTTCTGGATAAGTTGTGAAGGACTTGATTAATCCACGGGAGGGCTTAATTGCCATAGCCCAGCGGTTGTTTGCATGTTTCACCTGCGGGAGGCGTGAATGCCGTTGCCCGAGGTTGTTGAGATGATTGACCTGCGGGAGGCTTGAATGCCGCGGCCCGAGGTTGTTGAGATGATTGACCTGCGGAAGGCTTGAATGTCGCGGCCCGAGGTTGTTGAAAGGGAATTAAGAAAATAATCCAAAAAGGCCTCACACTTATCTAGGGGGAAACTAAGTGAATTCTAACTATGAAAATTTAGTTACTCCGTAACTATGCTGAAGAGTGAAATGTCACGAAATTTGAGCACTAAAGTGTGCTGCTGAACTCCCTCTTTCGAGTTAAAAATGACGAAAATTCCTATAAATGAAAAGTATTATATATTGATTCAACTCATATACTCTGCTATACTTTCTTCGGTTGATAATCTGGTTGCAGGTAGATTTTCAACTACTGGGTAAAGCTTACAGCTTTCTAAATATTATATTTTTGAAACCTTTGTTTACTTTTGAGTGACAATGGATTTCCTTACTTAGCCGTCGTGCTAACTACACTTCATTGTGTCCTTCATCAGATGCAGTCTAGCGTGGGCTCTTGCAGCCCCGGGAACTCTGGTGACTCATCAGAGTTCATGTTCCCTATTATAGACTATGACGATTATGTACAGTACTTAGCGGGTGACGACCTGTTTGCTCCCGGCTACGCTCAAGACCCTCCAACTCCGGCTTATGCTCCTGACCCCGTTCTTACTCCTGTTCACCCAGTGGTACCTGTTTGGTCTCCTGCTCCCAGTAATCCGTTGTGTCATATGGATATTATACAGGCGAGTTATGGGTTTTATCCCATCGAGGTCTTAGCAGGGAGTGACCCTCTTGAGTTCGTTGTCCACTACCCTTATCCGTGGGACCCTAGTCCTCCGGATTATCTTGATGAGTGGATGATGGTGAACAGCCCATGTAATTTCCTTGATCATATCACCTAGTTCGAGGGCGAGTGGCACCTTGTTTGGGGCACGTATACTGGCCCGGTGTACCGCTCACTAGAGTAGGTTGTGTCTTAGGGGAAGAGTCAAGGCTGGCCTTTTTGTGTACATATCTTTTGTAGCCATGGTAGTTCCAAGATGGCTAGTAAGGTCGGGAATAGCCCAAACTCTTATTCTAACGGGCTGTATGAAACTCTTGTACATATTAGTAGCTAGTCTAGCTACTCTTTTGTTGATGCTATATATATATATATATATATATATATATATATATGAAGTTATGATGGGTAATGACGCTATGAAACATTTTCCTTGTCTTCAGCCTGTGCACCTAGAGTGAACTCTATCTGGATTTGATTGGGTTCAGTCTAGGTGTGGCGGCAACTACTCCGGATGTACGGTATAGCCGAGCCGGGGTGTTACACTTGCACCAAAGGATTTTCACACATCGAAAATTCTGACTGACAGTAGCTTCGGGTTCGGCATGTTCTGTTTGGCCGCGGCAACGAAGTCTGATTTCTCTAGCTGAATTATTCGCACGGCAGCAACGAGTGATCCCAGCTGCGGCTTCGTGGCGAGCAAGTCCATCTAGGCCGCTTCACAGTTGTTCTCTACGGCCTCAATTCTACAAGCATACACTCTCTCTGGTTTTTTTTCCCCTTTTGAAACTTATTCTTTAATTTGTTGTTTAATTGTTAGTGTCACTTCCTCAATTTATGAATTTATAAGAGTTGCTACGTGGGAGCCTAGATTACAGTGCATTAATGTCTAAGTTTGATTACAATTGCTATCAATATTTGATTAAAAGATGTTTTTCTAGATTAGCACTTTAATTCTGCAACAATATTGGTTTGCCTTGTTCTTTTGATATAGATTTGTAATTCATAATTGCGGGAGTTGTACTGTGAGTGGTGGAATACATTGCTTAATGATATTGGTTAGTTGTTGATTTTAGAGTCATTCTAAGTAGTATGTTTTTAATCCTTGAACGTACTATTAGTTGTGAGGTTATAAATTAGTATGAAGCCATTGCTAAGTGAATTTGTTATTGTGGTAATGCACTGCTAGTGTCATCTATCTGGGAGCATGAATATTTTATCGTGAGAATTCTGCAGTAGTTTAGGTCTCATTTTCACCAACTCATTTAAATTTTAGCTTATGTTTCGTATTGAGACTAGTTGTGTTAGTTGGTTTTTGGATTAGTTTTCCTTTATGTTTTCTACATATTCCGGTTTTAATTTTTCTACAATTGAACTTCCTTTTAAACTCTTTAAGATTATTTACTCTAATTATTTTTAGTTTATTAAATTGCATTGTTTTAACTCCCTGTGAGATCGACCCTGACTAAAGCACGCTATCACTACAATTAACTCGTGCACTTGCGAAGACTTTATTAAAATTGTCCATCATTGATCCAAACCTCCGGTTGAAGATCAAACCATTTGAACCCAGAGGCCCTTCAAAAGAACAAACATATAAGTTTTTCTTTGAAGATCCAGCCACTTGAATTCCAGACACCCTTCAATGGAGTGTTAAAAACATTTAGTTGAAGTCGGATGACCATCCAGAGCTTGTACCCACACCACATGAGAAATTTAAATTTTAATATATATTCAAAATTTCTTTGTTCACAGATTTTGGCACGCCTGGGACATCTCTACCTCTGATCTCTTCACAAGGATCTAAATGGCATCAAGAATTTCCAGGTCTAAGATGACTGATACTCAAGCTACTAGCTCCAAGGCATCATTCGTGGCCAGTTTCAATGATAGTCGCGAGATGCAAGGTCTAATTAGTGACTAGGAGTCGAGCGAGGAACATGGGAGTGCAAATGGATGAAACTCAGAACATGGTGCATAATATCATCGGAAGGATTAACTCCGCCATGCCAAGGAATTCTACATATGATAGGGTTTATCCTCAACAATAGAGACCGTTGGTCGCAAGCACTACTACAAAAAAAATGATATTACGTCACCCAATTAATGTCGGTTATTTACTAACCGACGTTATAAGTCAATAGAATAAAACAAAAATAATTTAATATGACATACGACATCGGTTCGTCGACTAACCGACGTAGTATGTTCTATTTTTTTAAAAAAAAATTACGATGACATACGAACTGAAGTTGTATGTTCTAATTTAAAAATAAAAATAAAATTAATATGACATACGACGTGGGTTCGTTAACTAACCGACATTGTATGTTCTAATTTTTTTTATAAAAAAAAAATTTAATATGACATACGACGCGTCCTATGTTCTCATTAAAAAAAATAAAGTACAACGTTAGTTTTAACTGACGTTGTATGGGCAAAATTATACATGTAGTAAAACACTCTGGCAACCATATTTAACAGAGTTGGCAATGGTAAGAGCGCTTGGTGCAAATAAATATAAGATAATAGAATAAAGGCTAAAGTGTCATCCCGCACCATTAATCATAAGCGATTTTTCATGCAGCACCTTGTTCTTTCATAAGTGATTATTCGATCCACAAAACTATTAAATTTTTTTCGCCTAGAACTTTTTGCAGGTTTCCAGGTTACTATGATGACATGAAATAAGTTATTAGCTGA
Organism: Ipomoea batatas; assembly: GCA_002525835.2. Classification (NCBI taxonomy): domain Eukaryota; kingdom Viridiplantae; phylum Streptophyta; class Magnoliopsida; order Solanales; family Convolvulaceae; genus Ipomoea; species Ipomoea batatas. The sequence continues at coordinate 7,903,952 of CM008337.1, read as the reverse complement.
TGTGGACTTTATTTTTAAGTTAACCCCAAAATTTTAAGTCAGCTCCTAGAATACTGCGGTTGAAACTCGAAACAAAGCTCGCGAAAGAGAGTTGGGCGATCCATGACAACCCGTATTTCTCCTGGAGTCGGGGCAAACCTTCTCGGTCAACATTCCGAAGAACTTCCACCGAGCCAATCTTTATTGCATGGACCATGGTCCACACAGCTGTGTGGATCAAAAATAAAAAGTACATTATTTTTGTACTGAAGGTACATTATTTTTGTATTGTAAGTATATTATTTTAGGGTACATTATTTTTGTACTGAAGGTACATTATTTGATATATACTATCAAATAATGTACCTACAATACAAAAATAATGTAGTTTTTATTTTTGGTCCACACAGCTGTGTGGACCATGGTCCATGCAATAATTTCAGTGTTTAAAAGGAACTGATCAGGTACTTCATCAACAATCCAATGCATCTTACCAGCTTGAACAAGGAACAACAATTAAATCGCAATTTAATCAAAGTCGAGTACAGAAATGCAAGTTAAATGTCGATGATAATGGGGGTGTTTGGTTATTGGCTTATAAGCCAAATTTTAGCTTATTTGACTAAGTTTAGCTTTTTGACCAACCAATAAACTATTTTGAAGTGTTTGGTAAATGGCTTATTGGTCTTAGCTTATTGAGCCAATAAGCTGAAAATTGAAAAGCTAATGAATGTAGCTTTTTGTATCAGCTTATTGGGAATCATGTGTATATTGACTATTTTATCCTTTGAAATCAATGTGATTTACTTTTAAATAGGTGGTATGTTTGTTATTTTATAATAATAATAATAATAAACAACGGGTGATGAGTTTTTCATTTTTAATAATAATAATAAAAATAATAATAATAGAAAATAAATGCGTAATAAAAATTGTTTTAGAATACTCAATATAATTTAATAAGAGTTAAATAAACAAAAATAATTAACTTATGTCCTTAAAAAAGTATAGATGATATCCAAATTTTATAATTATTTATTAATAAGAGTTTATCTTCTTGTTATATTTAAAGGTCGAAATTATACAATACACTCATACCCTTAAATGTCATTTTACATTCAATCAGCTACTAGTAAACAGCTAATTTACCAAACAGTTTTTTATAACCAGCTAATACGACCAGCTGGTCAAACCAGTTAACGCAATCAGCCTTCAACTACTAGCTAAACCAACCAGCTATCAGCTATAAGCTATCAGCCGTTTGCCAAACACCCCCAATGCAAGCCTGAATGAAGTGAAGCCCTTTAGCATCATACAAATAGAGTTAAATTTGAACATATAGACCCAAGGAGATAATTAAGAACTTACTTTGTAATAAACAAATAATACTGATTTTATAACAATTTCATGCAGAAAAATTGTGAAGATTCTGGAGAAGAGTATCATCTTCATCACTCGCACTCACTAGCCCATTGATTGCAAGAGCAAGAGAAGATTTGCTTATCACATACTAGTGATTGGAACTTCCTGGAGAAGGGACTGCAACAATGAATCGAGTTTTGCAACGTGCTCGCTTATTGTACTCGAAATAATATCTTCAACAGCAGAGGTTAGTTTACCTTCAAAAGCATCTACTACCCTGCAGAAATTCTTAAATGGTACATAACAGACACAAACACCCTAATCATACAATAAAAAAGAATTTTAAACAGATTTTTCACCATATTAGCAGCAAAATTGCAAGTCTCTGTGTTCTAAGGAGCTCAATAAAGTTCTTACTCTCAGCTTCGAGAAGCGGCAGAACAGCTCTGTGTCTTCGCGGCTAATGAAGAGGGATTTGGTTCGGTGATATCTGAAGGGTTCGGCCGTTCAATGTCCAGATGAGATTCGCGGATTCGATCAAGGATAAAACTCCATATGAGATTCGCAACCGGTGGCTAGTTGAGAAGGTGTTAGAAGGAAAAAAAAAAAGTCAATGTGAGCATAGATTACCAATAACTTGTAGGTAACCTGCAAGTAGTTCTAGACGAAAAAAATATAATGGTTTGTGGATCGAATAATCACTTATGAAAGAACATGGTGCGGCATGAAGAATCGCTTATGGTTCATGGTGCGGAATAAATAACCTCAAAGCCAATTCACACAATCACACATATGTAAATACAGCCAAAGCAAAGAAACAAAGGTAATGCGATTGAGAAGTCAGATTTAGGCAATGCGATTAATGCATATTAACGTAACCTTATAATCTAATATTAGGATTATGGATTAATATGATGGATTAGGAACTAATGATAATAGTTAACTCTTCATTTCGGTGTTGGCTGCTCAAGCTTTAACTCCTGAGCTTATTGCATGGAAAGGATCGATCGACGAGAGTATTGCATGGACTGGCTCAAGCTTCAACTCTTCAACCTCACTACTGATTAGAAATCGATCGACGGGAGTATTGCATCGGAAGTGTTAGGTGTTGGCTGCTCATTCGGAGGTACGGTTGCATCATATTCGTGGTTGTATTTTATTTCTTTTATTATTTTTGTTTTGATTTAGATTTCATCTATATCATCTGTAAAGGAGCTGGTGTGCAGATTTGTGAAGCTTAAGCAAATGATATGAAGAAGGAGAAGCCGGTGTCGCATGGCATGTTGTACCACCGGAGATGAAGCTGGTGTCGGTTATGAAGAGAATATATGTAGCCGCCCTACATTCCATGTCTCAGATTTGTGAAGCTTAAGCAAATGATACCAAGAAGAAGGAGCTGGTATCGCAGATCTGTGGTCGCCCTCCATTTCCTCCATGTTGCAGATGGTCAATTTTTTTTCAAGATACAATGTCCGTTATGAAGCATAACCGACGTTGTATCTATTATATTTTTTATTTTTAAATTGTTACAACGTCGGTTATTACACATAACCGACGTTCGTAACTATTTTATTTTATTTTTTAAAAATAGTTACGACGTCGGTTATGTATAATAATCGACGTCGAATCCTTACTTTTTATTTTTTAAAATGACATACGACGTCGGTTTTCGGAAACCGACGTCGTATCATTAATTTACTACGTCGTTCACAACTACGTCGCAAAATAACCAACGTTGTATTCACAAAAAAAAAAACCGACATTAAAAGAGTTTTTTGTAGTAGTGAAGAGTCCTACTCCCTTAAGGAAAGCTACTGGAAGCGGAAGTCCTTCTCCTACTCCTTTAAAAGGAACTGGTAGCAGTGGAAACTCATTTCCCATATCTCGATTACCACCTCTGTGGAAAGCAACATCAGAATGGACTCATGTTTACACAGTCATGCCCTCTATGGCAATTAATGCAGCTTTGGTGGAAGAGCAACTAGTAAGCATCACCAAAACTCTTGAGGGGGTGATGACTATGCTTTTTCATAACCAAAAGAGGCGGATAGATAACCTAGCTAAAAAAGTAGATAGTGTAACGAATGGATAAACAAGTCGAGCTTATAGAAAACACAACCCGAAACCCAAGAAGAAGTTGACATAGAGTTACCAACTCATGGTGGTAGGCCCACTACAGGGATAGAAGAAGCTTTATCTCACTCACCACCTGTTGAAAAGAGCGTTCCAATCTTTGGGGGCATGATACATGTTGAGCAACTAAATGACTACATCATGGGAGCCATCAAAAAGCTTTAGGGGGGACAACGTTCTTATACATATGCCAACCCTTACACTCAAAAGATTGGGGAACTAAGGATGCCACCTGGGTATCAGCCACCTGAATTCCAACAATTTGAAGGGAAGGGGAATCCTAGGCAACACATCGCCAATTTCGTGGAAACTTGCAACGAGGCTAGGACATATGGTAACTACCTAGTTAAGCAATTTGTTCGTTCATAGGGAACAGCTTTTGACTGGTATACTAATCTTGAGCCAAGTTGTATTGACAGTTGGCACGACATGGAGCGTGAATTCTTGGATCGTTTTTATAGCTCAACAAGAACTGCCAGCTTCGTGGAACTCACCACTACCCACCAGTGGAAAAGAGAGCCTTCTATTGACTACATTAAAAGGTGGAGAATCTTATACTTAATTTGTCAAGAAAGGATATCACAACGTATTGTTATTGATATGTGCATTCAAGGAATGCGATTTGAGTTTTCCTACATGTTCCAAGGGATTAAGCCTAAAACATTTGTGAAACTATCTAGCCGAGCTCATTACATGGAGCTGAATATCGCAGTCAGATGTGGGTTGAGTGCGTTCTCTTTGAAGGATAACGGAAAGCAAGATTTTAATAAAGGGGGCAAACACTTTCCAAAGCATGAAAAAGGAGAAGCAATGAATGTGAAAGCTGGAGTAATTAAAGTTTTTACTAAGGCGACGGAAACCCCAAAGCCAAGGTCATTATTCTATGGTCCACCAAGCGAAAATAGGATGATGACTATAGAGGAGAGATAAGAGAAGCAATACCCATTTCTAGAATAAGATGTTTCCCCTATTGTTTAAGCTAAAGTTGATTGAGCTGCCAGAAATGAAGCGTCCCGAGGAAGCTTCTAAAGTTAAAGGTCCTAATTATTGCAAGTATCACCGCCTCATTAGTCATTCTATTGAAAAGTTCTTTATTTTCAAGGACAGAGTCACGGCGTTAGCTCGAAGTAGAAAGATAGAACTTGTTGATGCTGCTGCAAGCACTAATCAAGTTACAATATCACTTGGAAGGTTTGCTCCACTTCTCAAGGAAGATTTTGGA
>CM008337.1:7854990-7865360 GCA_002525835.2 Ipomoea batatas | reverse complement strand
GCACACACACACACACACACACACACACACACATATATATATATATATACACACACACACACACAAACAAACTTATATATACTTCGTGGGAGTGAAAATTTATAATAGGATTTATTTAGATTTAAATAAATAGAATTTTTGAATAAAATTTTGAGGTCTCACATGGTCGATTACCATTTTTCGTTGTGTACAGGAAGACACCGAAACATGCTGTTGATCTCCTTTGTCTTTTCACTATTGACAAGTCATATAAGATGGCAGACTCCATGACTAAACAAGTACAAAATGTGCAAGAAGAAGTACGGGCTCAACTTGAAGCTTTAAATGCTAAATACAAAGTTGTTGCTGATTGGAAAAGGAGACAACATTTATTTCATGTTGGGGAGGAGGTCATGGTTTACCTTCGGAAAGAATGTCAAACCACAGAAAATTTTCATAAACTTAGCCCGAAGAAATACGGTCACTTTATGATTCTTCGAAAAATCAATGATAATGCTTATGTGGAAGACATTTTGGACGATTGGAAGATTTCGAAGACTTCAACGTTGCAGATATATTTAAGTTTCACTCTGAACTCGAACCATTGTATCCTGATCATGCAAACTCAAGGTCAAGTTCTTCTCGGTGATGAAGAATGATGGCGTACATATCCATGAGCTGTCAAAGAGTAAAGCATGCCTGAAAGAGCAGCAGTAGAATTAATTAGAATGCATAAGTATTTTCTTCTTATCTAGAGTATTTAAGGGGGCGTTTGGTTGAGGTTATATTGGATAACTTGGGTTATATTGTGTTGGTTATATAACTTTCCTTTGTTTGGTTTAAGTTATATAACATTCCTTTGGAATTGAACATTGCCTTCACATCATTTTTTTTTTCCATTTTTGAGGGAATGTAATTCCCTTGTTATTCTTAGGTAATGTTTGATTACCTCACCATTTTACGCTATTTGCCCTTAAGATCAACGCACCACATTTCTCTGCTCTCCACCATTTCTCCACGACATTTCTCCATTTTCCACCGTTCTCCACTGCCGGATTTGAGGATAACGAACCAAGAGGTAATCACCTTTCATTTTCATTTCTAGATCCATCAACAAATCAATTTCCAGTGTTCAATTTTAGAATCCCTTGTAGAAATGCAACAACCTGCCATCTTCGTCTTCTCCAAGTCTCAATTTAGGGTTCCTATCTTCTGATCAATCACACGGGTAAAACTCACATCTCTTTCATCTTTTGTTTCTTATTTCTTCATAAATTTGTGGATTATGCTAGAATCTCAAAAATATCATTACTATTTTCAGTTTTTTGAAACTAAATTTTGCCCAAGGGGGAGGGAGAGGGTTTCTTCATTTTTCAATTTCTTCACCTGATTTCTATAGGAATATGTTATTTATCTATTGAATGCTCTCTACTTGAACAGTTTCACTAGCCCTATTCCGGATTACTTAAGTAAGCTGTTGAAACTTCGCTTCATGTATGTAGATTCATCCTTTACTCCAAGTCCTTTGCCTATATGCGTTAATTCTTTGTCTGCTTTTCTATTTTCTTTGGTGTTATTATAAAGTGTGTTCCCTATGACTGTAGGCAGCTTACGTGTTAAGAATCTGTGTATTATTACTCTCTACATCTGATTTTTTTAATTGAATGTTCTTTGTTGTTTTTGTTTTTTTGGTTCATTGCTCTGTGTGGATCCTATATTTTTTTAGTGGGTTCCTTACCTCCTTGATATTACAGGTCTATAGCATTCAATCTTACATTTTGATAGGCTTTCGAATTTGTATTGTTATCACTATATAAAGCAATCCACTTTTTTTTCTTCTTCCAAACCTTATAAAGTTTTGTCTGGCTAAGATATTGAGTCTAATGTTGTTTAATTACTAAACATTTGGCTTTTTTTGGGGGGTTTTATCAGTGCAATTGATCACCAAGGGAAAAGTAAGTAATACACTACATTCTTATATGGTGATATAGCTCGATTGCCATTAAGGCAAAAGATGAGATTGCAAGTTGTTGTCCTCATTTTGCACATACATATCATGGAAAGCATGTTTAATATTCTTATGTTTCTTGCTATGACATTAGTATTTCGAAGAAGAAAGTTTTGGAGAACTATGACATATGCCGATCAAACAACATCTAGACATAATATTAGATCTTTGAATGTACAAAAAATGGTCTTTGAAAGTGATGCGATATGTTGACAATTGTAGAATGGATAGGAGAGCTTTAGCTAAATTATGTGATTTGCTATGGACTCATGGTAATTTGAAAGATAGTAGGAATGCAACCATCGATGAGATGGTGATTTCTTTTCTTCATATAGTTGCACATAATATAAAGAATAGAGTACTTAAACGTCAAACAACTAGATCTGCTGAGACTGTTAGTAGACAATTTCATGCTGTTTTGAACTCTATTTTGAGACTACACAACATGCTTCTTAGAAAACCAGAACCGATACTAGATAATTTAGCGGAGAGAGGTGGAAGTGGTTTAAGGTACCCTATACTCTTTTCGAAAAAAAATTAATAAATTTATTATCTAATTATGACTAAATCATTTATTAACAAATGTTTATATTTCATTAGGATTTAGGGTTGCTTGGGTGCATTAGATGGAACCTTTATAAAGCTCACAGCACGTTTGGTTCACGGAATGAATTTTGAGGTAATAGGAATGCTATTCCATAAGGAATGAAATAGGCAAGGAATAGAATAGGAATTGTATTCTATTGTTTGGTTCGCGGAAGGAATGAAATTTAGGAATTATATTACAGTGTTTGGTTGGTTTAAGGAATAGAAATGAAATATGTTTTAAAAGACAAATATACCCTTATAAAATATGTAATAATAATAATAATAATAATAATAATAATAAGGGCATTCATGTTATTATTATTATTATTATTATTATTATTATTATTATTATTATTATTATTATTATGTAATAATAAAATAAAACTTATAATAATATTAATAACAATAATAAGAAAAAAGGAATAAAATAATAATAATAATAATAATAATAATAATACAAAACAAAATTATATATAAAATAATTTTTTAAAACACAAATTAGAGTTTTTGATCCCACATTGATAACTCATGAAGAGGAGCTCATTTGAGCTCCTCTATATAAGAGAAGCATTGTTTCTCTTTTGAAATTAACAACAAGATGAGGAAGCTTTAAAGAGCAAAATCTCATTCATTTAAGGAGCTTTAATTGTAACCCAGCGGGGTAGCTCAAGTGGCAAGTGAGCTCTCTTTGTGGGGAGGAATTTCGGGATAACCCGGGTTCAATTCCCACAAGCGACGATTCCCCTTGGGCCAGCTCCCGTGCCTCCCGGAGCAAACGTGGGTGGACCCCGGACCGTTACACGGACGGAGAGAAAGACCATGTAAATTTACCAAAAAAAAAGGAGCTTTAATTGCTCTTAGTTACAAGTTTTTTCTTAAATAAAAAAAAAGTATTATTATTATTAATATTATTAATTATTAATTACATTTTTATTATATAAATAAATATAAATTTAAATAAACAAATATTATATATAAGAATTATAATATAATAAAAGGGTATTTTTGGTAATATAGTATAAAAGCTATTCCCAAATACTTGGGAATAGCTAATACTTCCCTAGGAATGGCTATTCCCCTTGCAAAGGGAATAGCTCATTCCCGGGAATGCTCGGAATAGAATGACGAAACAAACAATAGAATAGGTCTATTCCCGGGAATGGAATACCATTCCCGACCTATTCCACGAACCAAACACGCCGTCAATGTTGAAACAATTGACAAACCTAGGTATCGAACCAGAAAATGTGAAATTGCCACAAATGTCTTAGGTGCTTTGCACACCGGACATACTATTCATCTATGTATTGCCAGGTTGGGAAGGATCTGCGGCAGATGGTAGAATTTTGAGGGATGCTATTATTAGAAGGAATGGTTTAAAGGTCCCTCAAGGTAATACTTTTTAAAAATATAAATATCGTATAAGATTTTAATTAATGAAAATATTACCTTAAGTATTAACAAATTTCTTAAACTGAAATGTCTAGGAAATCACTAGTGTGATGCTGGATATACAAATGGAGATGGATTTTTAACACCGTATAGAGATCAACAGTACCACTTAAATGAATGGAGGCAAGGATATCAACCTACAACAGCAAAGGAATATTTCAACATGAAACACTCTCAAGCAAGAAATTGCATTAAGAGGTGCTTTGACATAGAGTTAATTCCAGCAATGGTCCCTCGACTATATTGATTTTCCAAAATTAGTCCTTATCTTTTAATTTGGACGAAAAAGACACTTGACTATTGAATTTGTTCCAACATTAGTCCTTCCGTTAGTGGCCAGTTAGTGGGGTGTTAAGTGTGGGGGTAAATGTGTCTTTTCATTTTATTGTCTTCTTCTTCTTCATTTTCACGTTATTTCCTCATTTTTCTTTCTTTTTATTTTTCTTTTCTTTCTCCTTTTGTTCTCTTCATTCTTCATCTCTCTTTTAATTGTGAACAGCTACAGCTTCTCGCCACCATCCACAACCATGCCGCCCGTTGATCTCGCTGCTGCATTGTCGTCGCTATCTGGGCTGTTTCGCCGGCGGGGGAAGGAAAAGGAAGGGAAGAAGGTGTAGGTAATACAGACAGTGTTATGGAGACCATTTGTTAAAAATATGAACATTGACAAGACTAGGGAAACCCCATCATAGGTTTTTGGCTGGGGTTGACCTTTAAAAATATGAACCTTGATTAGTAGATATGTTGTTCTAAACTGTATTATTACTTACTGGACTCTTTGCCAGATAACAGATCACGGGCTGTATCAATTGTGTTGCACTCTCTTCACTAACCTTATGATCAAACTCAAGGTTGTAGGTTCATAAAATCTTTCCCTTTCATAGCAATTGATCCCGTTCTTTTCACATGTTTAAATTTGCAGACTATTGGTCTATGGGGTTGTCGCCATGTAACTGAGTGTGGACTCATAGTTCTTGTAAATAAATGTCGCAAGCTTGAATTAATGTTCGGGGGATGAGGGTAACTGTGGATTACTTCATTGTTTTGCTTACCATAAGCCCAGCTCTTCAGATAGAACCCAAAGGATTGCTGCCAAGCATTGACAAGGTCTCACTTGTCTTTTAAGCTGCCTATCAGCAGTGATCACAGTTCCTACCCATTCTGTGTATATAAGATTGATTGATGCTTCAAGTATGATATTTTCAATTAATTTGTACAGATTGTTTCTCCATTTCTTTGTTCTATTGGTATGCCCCAATTCCAATAAAATGTATAAGCAAACAGACGCAGCCTTGTTGATGTAAATATTTGTAGATTTAGACCTTGGGTTTCTGCTGCTATATTTCTGAAATGAAATCTCTATTGGCAATCCATTACAGGAAGCATGTCCTAACATCATCTCTGAAACTGAAGTTTTCTTGTGCTGGAGTTACCACCTTTTTATACAAAATATATATTTATGATACAGAAAGCACATCCACATCCAATCACAAAGAAGACTTTTGAAGCTGTAGCAGTTCACAAAAGAGAGATGAAGAGTGAAGACAACAAAGAGGGTGGATGCACTGCGCTGCATGACAAAAGGATAAAGAAAAGAAAAATAAAAAGAAAGAAAGATGAGGAAATCACGCGAAAATAGGAAGAAGAGGACAATAAAATGAAAAGACTCATTTATCCCCCACACTTAACACCCCACTAACTGGCCACAAACGGAAGGACTAATGCCGGAACAAATTCAATAGTCAAGTGTATTTTTCGTCCAAATTAAAAGACGAGGACCAATTTTGGAAAATCAACATAGTCGGGGGACCATGGCTGGAATTAACTCCTTTGACATATTAAAGTCTAGATGGGCTATCTTAAGAGACAAGTCATTTTATTCAGTTAAAACTCAATGTAGGATTATTTCTGCTTGTTGCATTCTCCACAATTTCATTAGGTCTGAAATGCCTATTGATCCTATAGATATTGAAGTTTGTCAAAATGAGTGCAATAATTTTCAATCTGAAGAAGAAGATGAAGACTTGATAAGGCATTGTGAAACTAGTCGTGCTTGGACTGAATGGAGAGACAAGCTTGCACATGAGATGTTTACTACTTGGCAGGTTGAGCAACATTGATCTTCTTCTGGAAATACAACTTTTTGTTATCATTTTAGTTGTAATTGAAGAAAAATTCCAAACTGAATTTTATTTGATATGCATTGCTGTATTTTTTAAGTATTCTAAACTGAATTTTATATGATATCCATTGCTATATTTTTAAAGTCGTCTAAACTGAATTTTATTTGATATGCATTGCTGTATTTTTAAAGTCTTCCAAACTGAATTTCATGCTAACTACATATTACTAAAGTATGTGCTATATTCGATTTGTTGTTATTGTTTGGTTTTATTTTTACAGTTGTAATGGATGGAAAAAATTCTGCAATCAGAAGAAGGAATTCTACTACTAAGAGACAATGGACGAAACAAGAAGATGCAGCACTGGTCAATTGCTTTGTCGAAATAGCAAATTACCCTACTTTAAAGGGAGAAGATGGATTCAAGACGGGATATTTGTTGCGCTTGGAAAAGATGTTGCATCTAAGGTTTCCGAGAACAAATATCAAGGCAACCCCCCACATTAAATCTAGGTATAAGCTATTGAAGAAGCATTTCCTTGCCATTCAAGAGATGCTTAACAAAGGTAGTGGATTCGGCTAGAATGATGTTGAGAAATGTGTTACTGTCAGCAAAGATGTATTTGATGATTGGGTTAAAGTTAAGTGAAATCTAAATCATTTCTATTTGCTTACTTACATTCAAACTTGTCAAAAGCGACGTGAGGCGATCCGAAATCGCCTCGCCTGAGGGAGGCGCAGCTACGTGAAGTAGTGAGCGCCTTTTGCGCCTTCCCACGAAAAGCGGCGAAGCGAAAAGCGGAAAAAAGCGTTGCTTTAGTTTGCAAAGCGAGTCAACAGTCAATTTTAATTTTAAACAAAAAGAACCTCAAAACCCTTCATCGCGACTGCATCAGCAAACCCTTCACCCTTCATCGCGACTCTTTGCCTCTCACTCCCACCGCATCACCGGACGCCCATCCCCGAGCTCGAAGCTGTCGCCGACCATCCACCTCTGCATCTGCCGTCTGCGGGCCTGCGGCTACTTTGCTCCTCCGGTAAACATCTTATTTTTTGTTTTTGTTTTTATTTTTATTTGTGTTTATTACCGAAATGGTCCCTCGACTATTGCGAAATTATCAATTTGGTCCTCGACAATTTTTTGTGTCCAATTAAGTCTCTCGACTTTGAAAATTTTAACCAATTTGGTCATCCGTTTATTTTGTCGTTAAAATCGGGACCAAATTAGTAATTTTGCTATAGTCAAAGGACCAAATTGGTAATTTTGCTATAGTCCATAGACCATTTCAGTGAAAAATTAACTACCACTTTGATCCCTTGACTATAGCAAAATTACCAATTTGGACCCTTGACTATAGCAAAATTACCAATTTGGTCCCAATTTTAACGGCAAAATAAACGGAGGACCAAATTGGTTAAAATTTTCAAAGTCGAGGGACTTAATTGGGCACAAAAAATTGTCGAGGACCAAATTGGTAATTTCGTAATAGTCGAGGGACCATTTTGGTAATAAACTCTTTTTATTTTTATTTTTCCTTCTTAAGTCAGTTAAGTGTTTGAGTATATATAAGTATATATGTTGGAGTTTGTGGCTTTGTGGAGTGTGGAGTTGTGGACACCTGTTTGATGACAGTGAGGCAGCTAGGCAGTGAGTATTGAGCAGAGCACTCGGCAGTCTGGACTCTGGAAGCTTCTTTTTTATGTATGTGTAAAATGTATATCACTAATATATATTATATAAGTATATATGTTAAAGTTTGTGAATTTGTTGAAAGTGAGGTATTGAGGCAGTGTAGGCAGTGAGCTTGAAAGTGAATATGTTTTTTTTTCTTCTTTAAATTAAGTTCATAAGTTGTGACTTGTTAGTTGTTAAATTATTATAATTAATATCTTAAATGCATGTACCATAATTGTTGAATACTTTGTAATTTTTTAGGTGAAATTTATCATTTACCATAATGTCAAATCCAAAAAATCAAGATCCTGGATGGGACCATGGTACACCGGTTGTGGATAAAGGCACTACGCATGTGCGTTGCAAATACTGTGACAAAATAACCAAGGGTGGAATATATCGGCATAAATTGCATCTTATTGGGGGGGGGAATAGAAATGTTACGGGGTGTAAAAAATGTCCCCAAATTGTTAGAGATGCAATGAAGGAATATATGCTAAATAAGAAGCAAAGAAAGGAGGAAGTGAGTTCAACGGCGACAATGGGTGTTCCTTCAAAGTTTGAATTTGATGAAGAAGGTGATGAAGATATGGATTTTTCGGAGATGGCAGGGAACCCCGGAATAGGAATTAGTTTGGGATCTTCTAACCAATCCATTAAAGGCCCTATGGATTTGTATTTTAATAAAAAGGAGCACCAAAGTTTGAAAAGGTCAAAAGGCGGTGAGAGTGTAACATTGGAGGCATGCAAGAAGGAGTTGAGGGAGAGNACAGATTCACACATGCATAACTCTACATTCACGATTTCTATACTCCATATTCACAATTTGAAACCTCCACATTCACACATTTCTGGGCAACTCTACATTCACACAATCATAAATCTACATTCACGATTTCTATGCTCTACATTCACACTTTGAAACCTCAACATTCAAACATTTTTGGACAACTCTATATTCAACAATATGTTTATTAATTTAAAAAAAAAAGAAGACAAAAACGACGTAGTTTTGAACCCAAGTCCACCTTGCAGGGTGGACCTGGGTCCACAGCATAATTTGCCCACATCTCTTTCCCCCTCTTCATTTCCGTTATTATCATTAATAAGATTTACAACATTTGAATCTTCTCAAGACAAATTTGATATTAAACTTGAACTTTCTTCAGTATCTACACAAAAATTCAATACAAGAGATAGTTAAAAATTAAATTACAATACACCAAAATATCAACTAACTAAAGGCAAAAACTTGTGTGAGACCGTCTCTGGACATGTTGGATCTTTAATTAACGAGGTCAAAGATCCAACCCATCTCACGAATTGTGACCCGTGAGACAATTTCACACAAGTGTTACCCCTAACTAAAATATAATCCAATATTTTCCCATATTTAAATTATTTTAAACAACCATTGCATTTTGTCCTTTAAATACCATCTTCACCAACCCCAACCTTTGCAAAAAAATAAAGTCCAGATATCAGGGGTAAGTTTTTTAGACTTACCTTTCTTTGAAGTACTGTGCAATCCTAGCATTCCATCAACGACGTTATCGGCAATGTTATTAGTAGTTTGATTCAAAAAGACAAAATCAATCACGAACAATTTGACAGTAAAATATATACTTGATTATTAGTTATTACATATAAAATATGTCTAACATATTACATTACACTGACTATCAATAATATATATACTCATTTATGCATATATACACTAGAAGAACATATGTCATTCATATAATCATATATACACTTGAAGAAAACATGCCATTCAATCCTTCATATAACCATATATACACTGGAAGAAAATATGTCATTCATATAATCTAATAATCATATATACACTGGAAGAAAATATCACTGGTGGTTAATTAAATTAAATTAATTAAATTAGAGGTAAGAACTTTGAAAATAAATTACCTGGTGGTTCACTGTCTCACTACCCAGTGTCGTCACTGGTTTGGTGATGGGCTGCAAGTGGTGCAACGATGGGAGTGGTTGCCAAAGACCGGAGGACTGCGTCACTAGGACTAGTTGACGGAGACCAGAGAGCTGCGTTGCTCGGTTGCGCGAGTGGTCGCTGTTCACTGGGGAGAAAACTCTCTCATTGCTGCGTAAATTTGATTAGGGATTTAGGGGAATTAGGGATGACTAGTGGGTAGTGGCTGCATGCTGCGTAAATCAGTAAATGCCTAATGTTACAAACTGTAATGGCTTTTTCTTTTTTAATAGGCGGGCTGGCGGGGGGCTAGCTCACTAGCCCGTTAGCCCGAGGGTTAGGCTAGGGCAGGCTGAAAAGCCTGCTTTAATACGGGCGTAAAAAATTAGAGTTCGTCCCGCCTTTTTGGCGGGATGGGACGGGCTAGCCCTACAGGTTAAGCCCATTTTAACGGCTCTACATGCAACAATTATCTATAATTATCAACAAACACATAGGAGTGGATGGGTTCGAGTCCCAGCAGTGGCGGAGCCAGAAATTTTCTTCAGTGGGGGCGAACGGGCGAAAAATTGAAATTTAGGAGATATTTTGAAAAAAAAAAAAA
>CM008337.1:7808336-7821054 GCA_002525835.2 Ipomoea batatas | reverse complement strand
ATCTTCCCAAGCTTCATCTGTCATTGTAGCCGGTTTCTTCTTCTTTCCAGCTAGCGCTTTTTTCAAACCGTTCTGGGTTAGAACGGCTTCCATCTGAACCTTCCAGATAGAAAAGCTAATTTTCCCGTCGAACTTCTCGATATCGAACTTGGTAACAGTCGACATCTTTGAAAATAATTCTCAATTAAACCGCTTTGATACCACTTATTAGGAATATAGCGGAATAATGCGGAAGCGAATAATCGAAAATTGAGAATTATAGAAGTTAAATAATAGGGAAATAATAGAAATGACAAATAAGGAAATTACTAAATTGGGAAATTATAAAATATAATATATTCACTCAAAGGAATGAAAAGAATAAATATATTATATATATCTACGTGAAATAAGGGAGATGAATTTCAATATATAATTGATGTGTTGAAATGAGATGCATTTACATTTTAAAAAGACAAGGTTATTTATACACTGTAAAAGGGAGACAAATACGGCAATGTAAGGGGAATGCATTGCTACGTGAATAGAATATGCGCAGTACGTGGAAGATTAATCGCAGATGATGTCTTCATGGGTTTGAATGGATTTGAACCACATAATTATCTAACATTCTTTATCTGCTATGTTGAGTAGATGACGGAGTCCATTTTCTTCGTCACTCTCTGAAAAGCCGCATTGCAGAGTTGACCGTTCGATCCATAGGTCCTTCTTGCTTACATTTCTGCGCTCTCGCTTAACGGTCGCACCCCAATGCGGCTTCAAACGGCCTAGCAAATCCACAACATCGTGAGTGGCTTCTTCTTCTTGAATCTCTTCCGCCTCAGCTCTCCAGGCCCCCCTATCAGGATGGAAGTGCTTCTCTTCTTCTTCTAAGGTAGTGAACCTGTTTTTGGCCTTCTTCGCTTGAAGATGGGAGCTTAAATGACCTCCTAGAGCCTTCCCGGAGATGAACCTCCGCTGGCACACTTGGCACACGTGGTCCTTTCTCTCCACGGCATATTATCGGAGGATAATTCTTGTGCCTCTTTCTCCCTCCTCTTCTCCATCGGATCGATCGGATAACAAGTACAAATCCTTATCCGATCGAGCTAAGTGGAGTGTGGGGTGGCTGGGTGAGAGGAAAAACCCTAGACAACAAATTAAAACAAGAAACAGCCAAAGAAAGTTATTGTAAAGGAAGAAAATTTTTATGTGACGAGAAATAGGATAGATTGTTAGAAGGGGGTGAGTTGCATGGCTAATTAGGTAACTCCATTCTCCATATATATAAAGAGGGAGCGGGGTAGGTTACTGGGTATTTATATTGTACAATCAAGACTATCATAATTATATGAGTCTACTTGACTTCTCAATGCGTATATTATTTAAAATCAATACACAATATTATATCTTTAATTCAAAATGAATAAATATTTAATTTAAATATCACAATTATATCCGTATGTGGTTAGTGTGACTAAGATGTTGAGAGATGAATTGATGATATATGTATGGTATATATGTAGGTATATATGGAATAAAGAGAAAACAACATTTTGCCAACATTCAAGCTCGAAAAATCAGGTCTTTTGTCAAGATATATAATCACACACTTAAAAATATTTATACAAGTATATACATAATTTCTTTTTAAACTTAAGTTTTGGTCCAACGTTTATTTTTATTTTATTATTTCTTAGATTAAAAAAGAGTATAAAAGTAAACTGCTCTTATTTCATTTTCACGCCCAAACTTTTGTAGTCAATTAATTAAATATTTTATTGGTCAAATAATTATTAAAAGATTTAAAACTTACTCCGTATTTGGTAAGAAAATGCAAAATGAAAATGAACTAATATTTATTAATTGGTAATATTATTTTTATATTCACGTATTAATGTAATAACATAATACCGTGTAAAAAAGACATATTAATCTATACTATATATAAAAGTAAAATTCTCCTATTTTATTTCCCGCCTAAAATTTTGTAATCAATTAATTAAATATTTCATTTGTCAAATAATTAATAAAACTTATTTGGTAAGAAAATGTAAAATGAAAATTAAGAGTCATTTCCATTTTTGGTCCTACTGTTATTGGGGCATTGCCAATTTTAGTCCACTTCATTAATTTTTGCCACATTACGACCAACCTTATTTAGTTCTTGCCACTTTTAGTCCACCGTTAAAATTTTCGTCAAATAACCATCCAAAATAGAGATATTTTGGTCTTTTCATGCTTTGATCATCTCCTTTACCCTTTGCAGTGGTCTTCCTTACACATTTTCATCCAATGAAGAGGTCCGGCGAAAGCCATGGCTTTGTAATGTGGCTCACATGGCTTCCACCGGACCTCTTTATTGGATGAAAATGTGTAAGGAAAACCACTGCAAAGGATCAAGGAGATGACCAAAGCATGAAAAGACCAAAAATACCCATGTTTTGGACGACCATTTGACGAAAATTTTAACGGTGGACTAAAAGTGGCAAAGACTAAATAAGACTGGCCGTAATATGGCAAAAATTAATGAAGTGGACTAAAATTGGATATGCTGCAATAACAGTAGGACCAAAAATGGAAATGACTCGAAAATTAATTAATATATATTAATTAGTAATATTATTTTTATATCCACGTATTAACGTAATAACATAATACTTTGTAGAAAAGACATTAATTTGATGATAACATAATTGCTCTTCTATTTTGGTCTTCTATTTTGACAACTTCCATATAGAGTGTACATGTTTTGTTTATATTTTTTTGAGTTAATTCCATTTTTGGTACTAGATTTATAGGTGACAATCCACTTTTAGTCCTTTTTTTATTAAAACATCCTCATTTGGTCCTAGTATTATTGTGGCATGACCAATTTTGGTCCTCTATCAACAAAATCATTGAAATATCGTTTAAATACAAAGACATTTCAATCTTTTCTATACAAAGTATGTTAAACCACTATATTTTTTATGTTTATTTTTTTGAAAACATTCATAACTGAAGACCGAAATGTCCTTGTATTTAACGATATTTAAACTGATTTATTGATAAAGGACCAAAAATGGTCATGTCACAATAATACTAGGACCAAAAGTGGATGTTCTAATAAAAAAGGACTAAAAGTGGTTTGTCACCCATAAATCTAGGACCAAAAATGGAATTAACTCTATTTTTTTTCGTATATATTTTATTCCGTATGTATGGTAGAAAATAAGAATGAAAATTAAGAGTATTTGAATGCTTATTATATTTTCAACAATTATTCACTTCTATATGCTTAGAGGATCAAGAATTAATATAAGCAATTGATAAATATGTTAGGGGCTCACAGCCATTAACCAAAATTGAAATTGGTGTAATATTTAATAATCTTATAATTGATTAATTATATTCATAATTCATAAATACTAATATTTAATATATAATAATAATAATAATAATTTTAGTATATACGAATTGATATTCCTGCTAAAGAAAAAATAATTAATTTGCACATTGAAGAGTAAAATGCATATTTTTTTTAAAAAAAAAAGTGTAAGTAAAATGTGATAGGGAGTGTAATAATAAGTACATAAATGACATAACTTTATTTTTTTGTAGTGGAATGGAACAATAAATATAGATTATATTTATTCTTAATTGGTGTCTATTAAAAATATCAATAAATAAAATAGGATAAGGAATGAAAATCAATTTTGAGGAAATATATTTAATATTTAATAATTATATAATACTTAATATTTAATAATTTAGTATACAATAATAAAATAATTAATCTATCTATTCTATTAATTCTATTTTCTTATCATTAATTATTAATTATTAATCTATCTATTTCTTTTATATTAATAAAAGTAAAATCCTCATCTTCAACTTTTTTTTTTTTTAAAAACTCCTCATCTTCAACTTTATATATAGTATAGATAATTGGTAAGAAAATGTTATATGGAAATTAATTAATATCTATTAATCATAGTATAGATTTGTATCTAATTGATTTCGAGACTAATATATAAATTATACATTTCGAGATTTTTTTTTACTTTAAAATAATTCCTCATTTTTCATTGTATTCCTTACTTTTTTCAATCACATACTTAAAAAAAAAAAGTACTCATAATGGCTCATACTTTCGTTTTACTCATTGAAATAAATGTCTAAAGTACTACTTCGACAATAAGGATACGATTGATTCGATTGTACGATATGTTAGGGTTAAAGGATTGAGATGATCTTTGATTTTTTTTTTTAATCGAAAACAGTTGTAATGAGATGTTGTAAATATATTTTTAGGTTTATTTGATTAGGCTTTATATTTATTCATTTTAGTTATTATATTTTATTTATTTATTTACTTAGATGAATAAATTAATAGTAATGATTATTTTCTACATGTATACAATATATTTGGACTATGCATATTATTGACATATTTTATGTATGTGTAATTTTATATTCTAATCAAATAAAATAAAAAGTTCAAGTAAGAAATTGATATGTGGAATTTATCCTAATGAGATAGAATTGAAGTGTTCTATTTAATTTAATATCTTTATATTGTAGATATTTTTAAATTTATTTGTTTTGTATTTTAGTTCAAAAATTTTAAAATTGAAATATTTTTATTTTATTCAAATTTAATTGTATATGTTTTCAATCTCGTATTTAAATTACAGTAAAGATTAATATTTGTATTGATTTAAGCTTAAAATAATGATAATGATTTATAGTTGTAATGATTTATATTAATAACATAGTAATAATTTATACTCATAATATCATAAAATAACTAAAATTATGTCAAAGAATCTTCTCAAAAAATTTTATGTTAAAGAATGAATTGTACTCAAAATAATCGTAATGATTCATAGTTTTAATAAATTATTATGCTCAACATAGTTACGTACTATATTAATTAATAAAATTTTAATAATTAAATTCTTTTAATTTGTACATGCAATTTCATGAATTATAATTACTAAACAAAAGAAATATAATTAAGAAAATAAAATTAACAAATTATGTGTTCATAAATATTTAGAATTTTTTAAATACATAAATAGTAACCGAAGGACCAAATTTTGAACAAAATCAATAGTCAATAGATCAGTTATGGTCAAATTGAAAGTCGATGATGAAAAATTGGTAAAGATCAATAGTTAATGGACCATTCATGGTCCTATTGAAAGTCGATGGATAAAAATTAGTAAATAGAGTTAATACCCAATTTGTGTTAGGAACATTTTGTAATACGTTTTGATGATACCAAACTGTAAAATATAATTCCCTAAGTCTCGATTCATAGGAAATACATGTAAGTTTGACAAGTAAACTAAGAGCGAAAATACAACCGGGTAATTGAGCTCAACTCGGAAAATATTTAAGCTCAAAGTAAACTTGGATGAACACCTTAGAAGTTTCGTGATGTAAGTTTTCATTAGATAGATCAGAAGAAGACACGAGTCATCATTGGAGGAATAAGAGTCTGCGAGACATCAACTAAGTCTCGAGACATCAGATCTGTTCGAAACATCGATCCTGTTCGAGACATCGGATTGAGACATCAACATCAACCTTGATCTCGATAGGTTCTTCTCCAAGGACTGAAATACGATCAATACTCAAAGAAAGGAGTAATCTAAGTTTGGAGAAGAAGAATATCATGGAGATAAAAATATTAAGGAGGTGTTGAGCATGAGAACACGAAACAGCTGGAAGTGGATGACACGTCAGACTTCCACCACAAACGGTCAATAGGTGCACCAATCCTCAGTCGATCTTATTCCCTAAAACGAGGATCAATGGGAATATAAAAAGGGTAACTTCTGCCAAAAGAAGAAAGTGGAGCATGGACTCAAGATAGTGGGATATGAGATATTCACTACAAGACAAAAGGCTCAAGTTACAAGACCACCACTCCATGAAACATGCTGAAATTGTGCAAGTCCCATAATCGGCATGGGAACCAGATTTCAAACGGAATAATTTTCCCTCCAACGGAATTATTCCATACTCTCATATATAAGCACATGAAGACACAAAAGAAAAAAGAGCTTTTGAACAAAAAAAACGAACAAGCATACTGAGAACGAGGTGTCTGATTTAAATGATCAAGTGCAAGTGCTAAATCTGGAATATCATCCTTGATATTCACAAGTGCGAGAAAACACATCTTAGTATTTGAGAGTGTTACATAGCTACAACTCATACATATCTAGAAGGTGATCAAAGCTGCTCAACAAGGAAGATTATCCAACGATAGCTCTTGATCAGATTGGAGACTGTTACACAACCTGTGACAACCGGAACATCCTTGCTTTGGAGAAGGCAAGAAGAGGCGGAGTAACCTGGAGGCTGTCTTGTGAAGATCCTGAGGCTTGAGGCGGGCTTGGTGATCAAAACTCAAGAGGTAACCTCCACTTCTACATCTCGCTGCTCTACTTCTACCTCTCGTTGTTCTTCTTTTAGAAGCGATGAGGACCCCTTCGAGACCATGGAATTGCTTGGAAGGGATCTCAATATTGCTAACAGCACTCATGCTAAAGTAATGGAAGAAAACAACAAGCTAATTGCTGAATGAGATATGCTTAAGAACGTCTCGAAAGAGAATTCAGAGCTAACTCTCAAAGTAAGCAACTTAGAAGCTGAGATAATCCAACTTAAGGAAGAGTGCAAAGCTCGAGAGACCAGAGAACTTAATCTTAGAGAGGTCATTGCATCATATACTAATTCCTCCAAGGTTATGGAAAAAATGGTAAATGATCATAGACCTACAAGTGATAGAACCAGACTTGGGTTCCGGCAAAACTGTCTCTCTCGAGATAAGCATACCAACGGCTTGGGGACTTCAAATAATGAAGGATATCGACACAAACCGAATAAGGGTCATAAAGGACCAACCGAAAAGACCAGAGTAGCTATTCACAAACCGTCCCTATACACCAGCAATGGAAAGTATAGGAAAGCTACGAAGAATGGCCGGGTAAATCACATCGAGAGGTCACCTAGTCACCTCTCGCAAGGCCATTCCAAGTACAAGAGAAGCTACATTCCATATAATGCGCCTCAAGGCAAATATGGAAGGTCTGAGATCCATAGAGTTAGAAACTCACGGATGTGGGAAGGCAGACACTACCCATCCGATGAGGACTGGTCACAAGAACATGAACCGTGGAAGAAACCTCAGTTCCAACGATACCACGTGAGCAAACAGGCAATGAAGGGCATGGTGCGTAAATTCGAGGTCAGGCCTCAACCGAAACCGATCTATGCACCTAAAAGGCCCAGAGTCTTTGCTAGCATTCCTTATGATTATCAAACGTATAATGGCTTACATTGCACCTAGGCCTGGAGTAATGGGCCCAAGGTATAAATGGATGCCTAAACTCACTAACCAACCAGGACCCAAAGTTTGGGTACCTAAATCTGCTTGATTTCCTTGCAGGACACCAGGGACGTATGGTTCATTGACAGTGGATGTTCGAGACATATGACGGGAAATCTTACATTACTAGAGAACATCCATCCTATCGAAGGTTCCCTGGTGACATTTGGCGACAACGAGAAGAAAGGACGCACGAAGGCTGTTGGTGAGATCCATAAGAATGAATTGGTAATCAAGGAGGTATCCTATGTTGAAGGGCTCAAGTTCAACCTCCTAAGCATAAGCCAATTCTGTGATAAGGGCTACAAAGTTATCTTCACCAAAAGCAAATGTCGGATCATACAAGAGGAATCTCTCGAAGTTGTCTTGGAAGCAGCAAGAAAAGGAAATATGTACATAGTGGATTGGAGATCTGCCAAACCATCCCTATGTATGCTAGCAAGGAGCAAAGAAGACTTATGTTGGGATTGGCACAGTAAGCTTAGTCACCTAAACTTCAAAACCATCAACAAGCTTACTAAGAGGAACCTGGTGGAAGGATTGCCCAAAGTAACGTTTCGAAAGGACAAAATTTGCGAGGCATGTCAACGTTGCAAACAAATCAAATCCTCTTTCACAACCAAAGCCGAGACATCATCTACTAGACCTTTAAGTCTTCTCCATATGGACTTATTTGGACCAGTAGATCCACCCAGCATGAGAGGAAGGAAAAACACTCTTGTGGTAGTAGATGACTACACAAGAAAAGTGAGACAAAAGTTGCCTTACCAAATCTTCTAAGGCAAGTTCAAGTGGAGAAGGATGTCTCGATACTCAAGATTCGGTTAGATCAAGGAGGAGAGTTCGTTAATCAAGTTATCGAGAGCTACTGCAACGAGAACGGGATCCATCATCAGTTGTTAGCTGCTCGAACACCTCAACAAAATGGCATTGCTGAAAGGAGGAATAGAACTCTCAAGGAAGCTGCAAGGACCATGCTTTCACAAGCCAACATACCACAAGGATTTTGGGCAGAAGTAGTCAACACAGCATGCTACACCCAAAATCGGTCCTTGATCGTGAAAGGAGCTGCAAAGACTCCGTATGAGTTGTGGCATGGAAGAAAACCGAATGTAAGCTACTTCCACACATTCGGGTGTAAATGCTATGTCCACAACAATGGAAAGACTCATCTAAGAGCCTTTGACGAGAAGGCAGACGATATATGGAGTATTTCTAGGATACTCATCGACAAGCAAGGCGTTCAGAGTCTTCAACAAGCGGAGATTGGTGGTTGAAGAATCCATACACGTTTCCTTTGATGATAGAGCATCAGTAGATCAACCATCAAAGCTAGAAGAAACGGCTGAAAACTCTGGAGAAACTCAGCCAGAAATATTCGAGAGATCAGATTTACCTCTCGATGGGAAGCAGTCAACAGTCCGAGACGTCGCAGAACTTCATTCAGAATCAGATGATGAAGAGGTCGTGAAAAAGAGTGATCCTCAACCAGTTGATCCAATCCAGATCATAGATGAACCTCCCACATCTCAACCTGTTAGGAATAAAATTGTAATAGTTTTGATGAGCCAATTTGTAATTTTAGAAATCCCCTATTTTATTTTTAGAGTGTAGAGTTTGGACCCGAAAGGCAAGTCATGACAATAGTTTGGTTCGAAATATTGTCTTATAGAGTTCATTTGGTAATGACTCTTGTAAGTTATTTGCTTCCACTATACACATGAGTGTATATGATCCAATGGACAAGGCCAAATTATCGTAGCTAGAAGACTCAAGTTCAAATCCTATTGAGAATATTTTGAGCTTTGGAGAGCAAGTAATGGAGCTAGTACTATCATGGCTCAAAGTCAATTTTTGGGTCAATGGAGGAACTTATGGAGCAAGTGTAGTCAAATGGAGGAAGTTTAAGTCAAATGGTCAAAGCCGAGAAGAAGTTCAAGATCCACTATCTCTACACCATACGCTATACAATGCTAAGAAGGATCAAATATAATTATTTGATGGATGTGATTGAATGAGTTGAAACAGAGAAATGGTTAAAGACTTGAGCATATACCTAATGGTCCAGCGTTTAAATCCTACTTGCTACATTTTAATACAACATTTTAATACAAAGGAAGAAGCCTTGGAGCTAGTCACACGGCCAAGTCTTTGGAGTTAATTTTTTGGTCAATAGAGCTACCAATGGAGCTAGTTTGGTCAATGGAGGAAGTCAAAGTCAACATGGAGTAACTTTGCATGGATTACACACGCGTGAACTCTACATCTTTTCTACACGCGTGAAAGCTATTTTAAAGCACTATGGAGCATGCTATGGAGCAACTAAGAGTGTGACTTACACTTAGTCATTTTTGCATGACTCAAATATTTTGGGTTCAGTACGTAATACCCTGAACCAGAAGAAATTTGAAGGTTGTGATTTTTTGAAGATTATTGTTCATACTCAAGTAAGAGCCACCCGAAAAAATATTTTAAGATCAACTTGCCCAAGATCAAATAAAAAATACAACAATGTCAAGAATATCAAGCTCTGAAGGATACAAAGTCTGCAATATCAAGCTGATAAGGCAACAAAGTAACAAATTGGAGGCTACAAGTTTCAAGGATCAATCAAGCCGTAAAAGAAGACTCTGTGAGCAATTACAAAGGTAATTTGTCAAAAGTTACCTGCAATATTAAATGTGCATATCAAATTGGAGATTTTATCATATCAAATTGGCAAGTTATAAGATCAACGGTATGATCATTAAATGAGAAGGTATGGCCATCAAGATCAGATTGGAATGACCAATCAGATCAAGTGAACGTTCAAAATTTGAATGTTCATAACGGGCAAATAATTCTTTGAATTATAAGAAGCCCAAGAAGACTTGAAGAACAACATGGGGGAATACAGAGATAACAAGAAATACAGCACTACGAACCAAAACGTGAAAAATCACAAGTGGTGCTACAGAGCGGTGAATGCGATAAAAATACAAAGTGCTGAGATATTAAGCTATACACGAGAGGAATTCAAGTCTTAGAAAAAGAAATCTTTGTTTCTTTTAAACAAAAGTTGTATCTCTACTGAGAGTAGAAAGGAGTGTAGCTGGGTGCGTAACACTCGGGTGAACTAAGTGCAGCTTTGTGCGTAACACTTAGTTGGAACGTAGCTTTGTGCGTAGCGTTCGAGAACGTAGCTTTGTGCGTAGCGTTCGGGGAGCGTAGCTTTGTGCGTAGCGCTCGTGAGCTTAGCTTTGTGCGAAGAGCTCGTGGTTGAGTGTAGCTTTGTGAGTAGCAATCGGGAGTTTCACTATTGTATCTGGGTGATTGAAGATAGTGGAAACCTTCCTTGGAGCAAGGAAGAAGTGGAGTAGGAGAATTACACCATCTCCGAACCACTATAAATCTCTGCCTCTCATTTACTTTACTGCATTTTACATATTTGCATGCTTTACTAACCCTTTACGTACTGTGTTGAGCATATCGTCTGGGTTTGTGTGTTCCCACGTTCGCATGTGGCTCAAACATTGCCTGAAGATAGACAACGAAACAACTTGGACAACATTGCCAAGGATATACTAATCAAAGCTATCGACGATGCAACGTTTCCAAAGGTCCGAAAATGCAAAACCGCAAAAGATGTTTGGCAAACACTAGTCAAAATGGGTGAAGGAGACGAGCAAGAAAAGGAGAATAAACGCACAATAGCATTAAAGAAATTTGAGGATTTCAAAATGCTAAATGGTGAGAGCATAGCCGAAATGGAAGCAAGATTTATTAAAGTCTTGGGAGAAATTGCTGATCTTGGAAAGCAGATTGATCAGAAGGAAATTTCACTCAAAATCCTACGTGGACTACCGTCAAATTGGGACATGAAAGTCACAGCCATGCGAGACCATAGGGATCTCAAAACTCTTACAACCGACAAGCTCTTTAGTGATCTAAAAGCTTATGAGTTTGAGATGAAGACAAGAAAAGAAGAAGAACGCGAAGAAAGAAATACCGCGCTAGTCATCGAACAACCATCTACATCGAGGTCAGTAGATAATAGTGAATTTTTATCTGACGAAAATTTTGCTTTATTTGTTAGGAAATTTAAGAAGTTCATGAGGAAAAAGAACAACACAAATTTTCCTCAAGCCAGCACACCCAGATGGACGAAAAAGGAAGCTTCAGATGCAAACTTGTGTTACAATTGTAGAAAGCCAGGACACTTTATGGCAGAATGTCCTTATCCAAAAGTGAGCAAAAACCAAGGTGATAATGCTCAGGAGGACACCAAGGCAAAAGAAAGAAGATTCAAGAAAGACAAAAGTAAAGCATTAATTAGTGACCCACTTGAGTCAAGTGATAGTGATGAGTCATCTAGTGGAGAAAGTGACACCTCAAAGGATAACAATGCTTTATTCTGCATGGATGCTTCAAGTAGTTCATCAATTCAAGATCTATGCTTAATGGCGCATGAAGTTGAAGAAGATGAGGTAACATCTAAATCTTTTGATTCTGCGAGTACTTCTTTTTCTAGAGAGTCCTTCTCTCAATTTATGAGAGATTGTCAGACCGTTATGGACACTCACTCTCAACTCGAAGAGCGCAATAAATTTTTGATTCTTGAAAAAGATGAAATAAATGAAAAATTGCAAAATGCTCTGTCTGGGGTGAAAGAATTGAAGGCTAAAATTATTTACCTTCAAGAAGAGTGTAAATCAAGGGAAGTGAGAGAATACAACCTCAGGGGAGTAATAGCCACATTTACTCATTCATCCAAAATAATGGATAAAATGGTAAATATGCAGAAACCCTCAGGAGATAAAACCGGTTTGGGTTATGATCCATCGTGTTCTCAAGCCTCCAGAAGTTGACCAATTCTACTATGACTTTAGATAATAAAGTACAAGTGCTGAAATTTGTCAAAGGTCAAGATTGCACAGTGAAACAAGGAATTGGTTATCAAAAAATTGCAAAAAATAGTACTGTTGGGCCGAAACCTTATCATAAATATATTTCGCCCAGTCAGTCAAAGAAAAGGCAAAGTTTTGTTCCCTTAAGAAAATATTCCAATGAGTTTAGTGCAAAACAACATTTGAAAAAGGGAAGATTTTCGAATGGTGGGCCAGGGAGATTTTATCCCTCTGAGCAATATTGGTACAAAGAAATTAAACCATGGGTAAAATCAAGGTTTAATTCCATTAAGGTCTCTTCCCAAATGCCCAAAAATCGAGTCAGTTTTCAAAACTGGGCACCGAAAGTCTTTTCCAAAATTAGTTATGATTATAAAGTCAACAATGGTTACAAATTACCTTTACTTGGTTTAGTAAGGACAAGGTGGATTTGAGTACCAAAAATTACTAACCCCCAAGGACCCAA
>CM008337.1:7791026-7807735 GCA_002525835.2 Ipomoea batatas | reverse complement strand
TTGTGTTTGACGAAAATTCAAGAGCCAAGGAAATTGATGATCCAAAAATTGGTAATAATGTTCCAAATAATTTTATTATTACTAATGAAGCTTCAAGAAACAATGTTTTACAAGGATTAAAAGATCTGGAAATTAAAGACTCCAATACAGAGCAAAATGGCGCACCATGCGTAGGAAATGCAAGAAATGAAGAAGTGGAAGTTGTAGAGCAAGTTGAGGTGGAAGTGGAACCTTTAGAGGAAGTTGTGGAGGAAGTTGGAATTAGTGGTGGGACCCAAAGTGAACCCACTAATTTTCCCTCTCTCTCTACACGTAAGAATGAACCCATTTTGCCACCCACTTCACAAAACAATTTTCAACCAGATTTGAGATGGCTCAAAAATCATCCACATGATTTAATTATTGGAGATGTGCATGAAGGCGTGAAAACAAGATCAACTGCAAGAGACGCAATGTTCTCGTGTTTCCTATCTCAGATTGAACCAAAGGAGATAGATGAAGCTTTAAGTGATCGTAGTTGGATTGAAGCCATGCAAGAAGAGCTGAATCAATTCCAAAGAAACGATGTATGGGAGCTTGTTCCAAGACCAGAAAATCACAACGTAATTGGTACAAAATGGGTCTTCCGGAACAAAGCAAACGAAGATGGCACCATTGTTAGGAATAAAGCAAGACTGGTTGCAAAAGGCTATTCACAAGAAGAAGGAATAAATTTTGATGAGACTTTTGCTCTAGTGGCAAGATTAGAAGCAATCCGCATTTTCCTAGCATATGCAGCGTACAAGAATTTTACAGTCTACCAAATGGACGTAAAAAACGCATTTTTGAACAGTTTACTTGAAGAGGAAGTATACGTTGAGCAACCACCCGGATTTGAGGTAAAAGGTGATGTTGACAAAGTCTATAAACTAAAGAAGGCATTATACGGGTTAAAACAAGCACCTCGAGCTTGGTACGATACCCTGTCAATGTTCCTAATTAGTTGTGGTTTTACCAAAGGACTAGTTGACAAAACCTTATTTAGAATTCAAGAAAATAATCATATTTTATTAGTACAAATTTATGTTGATGATATTATTTTTGGAAGTACTGATAAATCTTTATGTGAGAAATTTTCTAAGCTCATGCAGAACAGGTTTGAGATGAGCATGATGGGTGAATTGAACTACTTCCTTGGACTGCAAGTTAAACAAATGAAGGAAGGAATATTCATAAATCAAGCCAAGTACACCAGAGACTTGATCAGAAAATTTGGCTTCAAAGGAAAAAGCTCAGTCAAAATTCCCATGAGTACAGCACAGCGATTAGATAAGGATGACGAAGGAACGGACGTTGATCCAACGATCTACCGAGGAATGATTGGATCTTTTCTATACCTCACTGCGAGTAGACCGGATATATCTTACTCAGTGGGTGTGTCTGCACGATTTCAGTCAAAGCCGAAAAATAGTGATCTTGATGCTACGAAGAAAATCATACGTTACCTCAAAGGAAAAATCAATGTTGGATTATGGTATCTAAAGGAAGGTAATTTTTAACTAACCGGATATTCAGATGCAGATTTTGCAGGTTGCAGAATTGATCGTAAAAGCACCTCCGGAATGTGCCAGTTCTTAGGGGGAAGGTTAGTTTCATGGTTCAGTAAGAAGAAAACTCCATTGCAACAAGCACAACCGAAGCCGAATATATCGCAGCAGGGAATTGTTGTTCGCAAATTTTATGGATGAAGCAACAGTTGAAAGATTACGGAATTAATTGCGAGGACGTTAGTATTTTCTGTGACAATACTAGCACGATTGCGATTTCACAAAATCCTGTACTTCATTCACGAACGAAGCATATCGACGTACGACATCATTTTATCCGAGACCATGTCGAAAAAAAGGATTTAAGGATCGATCATATCCATACAGAAAATCAAATTGCAGACATTCTCACAAAACCGTTGTGTGAATCTCGCTTCGCAACCTTAAGGCACGAAATGGGGATGATCGAAATCAGCTAAGTATTTTATTTTATGCCAAGTGTTTTCATTTTAACTGCATGTGGCGTGTTCATGTGATCCTAGCTGAAGCTATGTTTTTGTTTGTTCCACAAGTGTGTTTTACGTGTTACATGCATAGCCTATGTGTATTTAATTTTCACCTGCTTATGTTTTTACTATCGTGAGTCACCCTTACATGTGTGTTTATACATGCAGTAGAAATGATTATGTTTCACCTGCTTTTTATCTTTTAGATAAAATTGTTTTAGTTGGATAGTTTGGTAATTTTCGTGTGTCCCTACATGCCTGTACATTCTCTTATTTTGTTTTTAGCATATGATTGCACTTATGAAATAAATGGTGTTGCATAGTTTTATTTTTGCATGGGACTGTTCACGTGAATAATCTTGAGCTATCCGAGTCAATAAAATACCCGTCTTTTGACCAAGGTTGACCTATAATAGCCGAATCAACCCCTCAAAATTCCAAAAACACCCTTATTCGAACAAGAGAGTGGATTTTTAATAGAAGGGCATTGTGGGCTTTTTACCCTTGTCTAACTTTTATAAAAAGGCCCCTTCTCTCTCCTTCCACCCAAACCCAAAACCCAAACCCTTCATCTTCCTCACCATCCTCACGCACCACCATAGCCAAGATCCTACCAACTCTCCTACCCATTCCAAATTCATTCCATAAATGGATTCTACTCAACCCAACTCTCCTATTCAACCCCAACCCATTGAAATAAATCAACATGTTACCAAGGTTTCACAAGGGTACCTACTCGAAAATGGGGATTTTCTCAACAAGGCTAGAGACAAGGATTTTGCACAAGCATTACTCACTGGAATGGAACAAAGCAATTTATTAAAGGTATGCAACTATCATTTTCAAGGAGCCTTCATAGATGCATCTTTACAGTTTTTCGAGCATGCTACATACGCGAATTGTGTGATATCATCTTCTGTTAATGATACTCCTGTGGAGGTTGTTGCTAGTGATATTAGAGATATTTATGCTTTTCCTGAGAATGCTTTGCCTGTTGATGATATTATGTTTGATCATGATGAGTTTTGGAGAGTTGTGCGTGTGAATGAACTGAAAGTTGTCCCGGATTTTTCTGGATACAAAGTGGAGTTGAAATGGGAATTTGAGTTGTTGTCGGATGTGATACAAAAGTGTGTGTATCATCTGCTGGGAGGAAATGACAAATTGTCTCTCAAGTATGCCCGAGCAATGTATGTCGTGTTTCACGGGATAAGTGTTGGTTGGAGTAGATCTATGTTTGAGAGATTATGTCATTTTGTGAAGGTTAAAGGCCATGTAGGGTACGGCCTTTTGGTTTGTGAGATTTTAAGGAGGAAAGGTGTGAGGATTGGTGCAGTTAAGGGCTTGACTCGTGACAATTTCGTGTTTAAAAGAAATAAGAAAAGAAAGCCGAGGGAAATGACGTGTTTGACACAAGGTGAAGGTAGTTCCCGTCCGAGAAGAGAAAGTATTGTTGATCTAAATTTACCAAGCCAAGGAGGAACTAGTCTTGAGATTGTTGGTGTTGCCGAAGGTGTTCGTGATGGTGTTGCCGAAGGTGTTTGTGTTGGTATTGCCGAAAGTGATGAACCGAGAACCACTTTAAGCCAAGTTCTTGAGAGTGTTGGGTTAGACACTCCAAGTGAAGGTCTAACTCGTGGAAATGAAGAAGAAGTTGAGGAAGAACAAGAACATTTCCATGTACATTTTGAGGAGGATGCCGAAACAAGAGAGGAAATGCCAATTTTTGAGAATGTTGTTGAGCCACCCATGGAGGAAGTTGGAGAGCAACCCGTAGAGCAACCCGTGGAGCAACTTGAAGAGCAACATGTAGAGCATATTGTGGAGGAAATTGGAGTTCAAGTTGGGAGTTCAAGTGGTACACAAAGTGACACTTTGGAGAGTCTACGAACCGAATTGGAGCAACACTTTGAGCACATTAAAGATGGATTCGAAGACTTTAATGAGAGATTGGAAAATTCTACCAAGGCCACTAATGATAAAATTCAAGCTTTGAGTGACAAGATGAATGAATTGGAGAAGAAAATTGCAAGAATTAGTCCAGTGATGCGTGATGAAGTTACGACATTGAAGGCTGAGTGGAGTGTCAATTTTCAAAAGGACAAAGCTGCAATGGCCGAAATAATTCAAGCTCAAAAGGGTGAAGTTACCATTTTAAAGGGCATGTATACGCATCAAATGCAACAGTTGGAAGGGTTGAAGAAAACTGTTGACAATTTTTGCAAAGTTCAAAATGAGGAAGTCCAGAAAGTAAGAGAATAAAATGCAACAATTTATGGCACTTGTAATTCATTAGTTGGTTTGTTGCATGACATGGCCAAGGACATCAAAGAACTCAAAGGAAAGCAAGATGAATGTCTCTCGCTTGATCGTGAAATCCGAGGATATTAGATGCTGCCAAAACAGGGGGAAGAAAGGTCAATCAATTTGGCCAAGTTGGTTCGAGTTCCACCGCACCTACTCAGGGGGAACGAACTCAGGGGGAAGGAGTAAAATCAACTTTTAAAATTTTTGCTAACCCCGCAGGAAATGTATTTTCTACATTTACAGCCCCAAGGCAGGCAAGTCAACCGAATACACCCGCGATGACCGATCAGGAGCGCGAAGACCGAATGGTGGATCTATTTGCCGATCATTTTGGAGTCACACACGATGCTATCTTAGATCAAGAAGGGAGAAATCCAAGAGAGTGTGCAAGGTGGTATTTGCGAAAAGTTTTTCCCGCAAATGATTTACGCGAAGCCGCGGAGTGTTACAAGATTGGTAGAATATTCCAACAATTCTACCATTTGGAGGACAAAGATGATTTTGGTAAGCTAAGAAAAAGGATAAATAGCATGTTGGGTATCTAAATTTATTCCTAGCTTACTTTAAAATTGCAAGTTCATGATAATATTTTTTTGATATGATGGTGATAATTCGAATGGTTATGTAATAGTTCGAATTAATGGGTCTTATGATATAATATATCTATCTTTATTAGTTTTGTGTGTTATGCCTTTAAATTTGATTTAATATTATGTTGCATGCATGTTGGTACAAAATTAAAATTCCAAGAGAATTAACCCAACAATGCATAATCTTTCGTACAAGTCAAAATTAATAAAGCCGTAGGTCAAAAATCTTTGAAAAATCATCGTAATGGCTAGTCGCAATAAAATTGAAAAATAAAATAAGTTGATTTCTAGACTGAGCCAAATATGATTGAGTATAGGTTTTCGCATCATCAAAAATGGGGAAATTGTTAGGAATAAAATTGTAATAGTTTTGATGAGCCAATTTGTAATTTAGAAATCCCCTATTTTATTTTTAGAGTGTAGAGTTTGGACCCGAAAGGCAAGTCATGACAATAGTTTGGTTCGAATTATTGTCTTATAGAGTTCATTTGGTAATGACTGTTGTAAGTTATTTGCTTCCACTATACACATGAGTGTATATGATCCAATGGACAAGGCCAAATTATCGTTGCTAGAAGACTTAAGTTCGAATTCTATTGAGAATATTTTGAGCTTTGGAGAGCAAGGAATGGAGCTAGTAATATCACGGCTCAAAATCTATTTTTGGGTCAATGGAGCAACTCATGGAGCAAGTATAGTCAAATGGAGGAAGTTTAAGTCAAATGGTCAAAGCCGAGAAGAAGTTCAAGATCCACTATCGCTACACCATACGCTATACGTTGCTAAGAAGGATCAAATATAATTATTTGATGGATGTGACCGAATGAGTTGAAAGGAAGAAATGGTTAAAGACTTGAGCATATACCTAATGGTCCAGTGTTCAAATCCTACATGATACATTTTAATAGAAAGGAAGAAGCCTTGGAGCTAGTCACACGGCCAAGTCTTTGTAGTTAATTTTTTGGTCAATAGAGCTACCAATGGAGCTAGTTTGGTCAATGGAGGAAGTCAAAGTCAACATGGAGTAACTTTGCATGGATTACGCACGCGTGAACTCTACATCTTTTCTACACGCGTGAAAGTTATTTTAAAGCACTATGGAGCATGCTATGGAGCAACTAAGAGTGTGACTTACACTTAGTCATTTTTGCATGACTCAAATATTTTGGGTTCAGTACGTGATACCCTGAACCAGAAGAAATTTGAAGGTGGTGATTTTCTGAAGATTATTGTTCATACTCAAGCAAGAGCCACCCAGAAAAATATTTTAAGATCAACTTGCCCAAGATCAAATCAAAAATACAACAAAGTCAAGAATATCAAGCTCTGAAGGATACAAAGTCTGCAATATCAAGCTGAGAAGGCAACAAAGTAAAAAATTGGAGGCTACAAGTTTCAAGGATCAATCAAGCCGTAAAAGTAGACTTTGTGAGCAATTACAGAGGTAATTTGTCAAAAGTTACCAGCGATATTAAATGTGTAGATCAAATTGGAGATTTTATCAGATCAAATTGGCAAGTTATAAGATCAACGGTATGGTCATTAAATGAGAAGGTATGTCCATCAAGATCAGATTGGAATGACCAATCAGATCAAGTGAACGTTCAAAATTTGAATGTTCATAACGGGCAAATAATTCTTTGAATTATAAGAAGCCCAAGAAGACTTGAAGAACAACACGGGGGAATACAGAGATAACAAGAAATACAGCACTACGAACCAAAACGTGAAAAATCACAAGTGGTGCTACAGAGCGGTGAATGCGATAAAAATACAAAGTGCTGAGATATTAAGCTATACACGAGAGGAATTCAAGTCTTAGAAAAAGAAATCTTTGTTTCTTTTAAACAAAAGTTGTATCTCTACTGAGAGTAGAAAGGAGTGTAGCTGGGTGCGTAACACTCGGGTGAACTAAGTGCAGCTTTGTGCGTAACACTTAGTTGGAACGTAGCTTTGTGCGTAGCGTTCGGGAACGTAGCTTT
The DNA here is from genome assembly GCA_002525835.2 of Ipomoea batatas. Taxonomy (NCBI): domain Eukaryota; kingdom Viridiplantae; phylum Streptophyta; class Magnoliopsida; order Solanales; family Convolvulaceae; genus Ipomoea; species Ipomoea batatas. The sequence goes on along the minus strand of CM008337.1, from coordinate 7,800,824 downwards.
GTGCGTAGCGTTCGGGGAGCGTAGCTTTGTGCGTAGCGCTCGTGAGCTTAGCTTTGTGCGAAGAGCTCGTGGTTGAGTGTAGCTTTGTGCGTAGCACTCGGGAGTTTCACTATTGTATCTGGGTGATTGAAGATAGTGGAAACCTTCCTTGGAGCAAGGAAGAAGTGGAGTAGGAGAATTACACCATCTCCGAACCACTATAAATCTCTGCATCTCATTTACTTTACTGCATTTTACATATTTGCATGCTTTAACATACTAACCCTTTACGTACTGTGTTGAGCATATCATCTGGATTTGTGTGTTCCCACGTTCGCATGTGGCTCAAACTTTGCATACATGTTCTTTGAGCTATTCTGAGTTTTTCCAAAGTATTGCATGCGAGTTATCTCTTCAGTTTTACGCAGTTTTATTTTATAGCACTTTACCGTACGATATTCCGTTGCACATTTCAAGTTGATTTTAATCACTTGAAATCACTCTAGTTGAAGTGTTATAAAGTTTTTAATTGTTTGAGAAGTCTATTCACCCCCCCCTCTAGACTTCTCCCACCCTATCGGGACCAACACAACCTACAACCGAGGAATCAACTGAGGAACCGCAACCTGATCTAAGATGGCTAAGAAGTCACCCTGCTGATCAAGTAATTGGAGATGTACGTGACAAAGTTCGGACCAGATCAGCATACAGAGAAAGCATGATTGCCTGTTTTCTATCTCAAATAGAGCCTAAGGTGATTGATGAGGCTCTGAGTGATCCAGATTGGGTGCAAGCCATGCAGGAGGAACTTCCTCAGTTCGAAAGGAATGAAGTATGGGAACTAGTTCTGAGACCTCATCATCAGAACAAAATGGGTCTTCAGGAACAAAATGAATGAGGATGGAGTTATTGTTAGGAACAAGGCCAGACTTGTTGCTAAAGGATACTGCCAGGAGGAAGGAATAGGTTTTGATGAAACCTTTGCTCCGGTGGCACGTCTCGAAGCTATTCGCATCTTTCTCGCATATGCCGTCTTCAAAGACTTCAAAGTGTATCAAATGGATGTCAAGAGCGCTTTTCTGAACGGACTTCTCGAAGAAGAGGTGTACGTTGAACAACCTCCGGGTTTCTTGAAGGACGTGGGAGCTGACAAAGTTTACAAGTTGAAGAAGGCACTCTACGGCTTAAAGCAAGCTCCGAGAGCTTGGTATGATACCTTATCTTCTTTTTTACTTCAGTGTGGGTTCACCAAAGGCCTAATGGACAAAACATTGTTTAGAATTAAGGATGGAGATCATATCTTATTGGTGCAAATCTATGTGGATGATATCATTTTTGGAAGCACCAATTCAGACTTGTGCGAGAGGTTCTCCAGTTTGATGAAAGGGAAGTTCGAGATGAGCATGATGGGAGAGCTCAATTACTTCCTGGGATTACAAGTTAAGCAGCTTAAGGAAGGTATTTTCATCAACCAGGAGAAATACACCAAGGATCTGCTCAGGAAATACAATATAGAAGGGAAGTCCTCAGTCAAAGTGCCTATGGGAACCTCTCAACGTATCGACGTAGATAGTGAAGGTCGAGAGGTCGATCAGGCTACGTATCGAGGTATCATCGGATCTCTTCTTTATTTAACTGCAAGTAGACCATATATATCCTTTGCAGTAGGTGTATGTGCTAGATTTCAGGCAAGTCCTAAGGAAAGTCATCTTAATGCATCGAAAAAAATTCTAAGATATCTCAAGGGTACGCAAAGTGTTGGACTTTGGTATTCGAGAGGTGGATCGTTCGAACTAACGGGTTATTCAGATGCGGACTTTGCCGGTTGCAAAATTGATCGAAAGAGCACATCTGGGACATGTCAGTTTCTAGGTGGGAGACTTGTCTCATGGTTTAGCAAGAAAAAACATTCAATAGCTATAAGTACCGCTGAGGCAGAATATGTAGCGGCTGGAAGTTGTTGTGCTCGGATTTTATGGATGAAGCAACAATTACTAGATTATGGTGTTGAGTGTAAGGAAGTTAAGATTATGTGTGACAACACGAGTGCCATAGCTATAACTCAAAATCCAGTGCTACACTCAAGGACGAAACATATTGATATCAAGTATCACTTCATCCGAGACCATGTTGAGAAAAAGGATATAGTATTGGAATATGTTGCAACGGAGGAGCAACTAGCAGATATTTTCACAAAAGCTTTATGTGAAAATCGGTTCTCTCAACTAAGGTTAGAATTGGGAATGATAGAATTGGGTTGAATGGTCAAATCTTATCTCCTTGTATTTAGTGACATGAACTGTTTCGCTTGTGAGGGGCGGTTACATCAACTTTATGGCAGCCTTGGAGTTACACAGCATTGAATGCCCATTCATGTGGCATCCCGTGACTCCAACAGCACCTAAGTTTTTGCTATAAAAAGGTGTTTCTTCCTCAGTTTATATCATCAATCTAATCTCAGTTTCTTCATGGAGAAAAAGAAAGGAAAAGATGATATACCATTCTGGTATAGAGGGAAGAAATCAGCAGTTAAGTCCAAGGACTTTCAAGGAGAAAACTATCCAGAGTTGATGAAGGATGAAAAGATTGCGGAGCTTCCTGATAATCCAAGCAAGTATCCTATTCCCATCAAAGGTGAATGGATCCCCAAATGCGAGGAAATCCTCAAAGATGGGACACTGAAATCAGGAGAAGAATCTCGCATAAGTGGCCCTCCCATAGCTGCCCATTCTGGAAAAGGGGCTCCCTCAACCAAATAGAGAACCAAGGGAATGGGAGAAGGAACTCGTGAGAAGTGCAGCAGTGGAGAGGAAGAGAAGAACAAGAAGAATTAGTCACCTCTAGTTCTGTAACCAGAATAAATAGGATCTTAGATGGCTAGTTCCTGCTTTAACGTTCGAAACCTAGATGGCTACTAAAGCTTTAACAAAAGCCTCTAGGGAATCAAATAATATATTGGTTCATATGTAGTGTATCTGGAAATCACTAAATGAACTTACAGAAATGTTCTAAGTGATATCTTTTGCATGAATCAATCTTGTTCTTTACCGCAATCTGTGTTCGAAAGGTCATTCGAGAGATACAAAAGTCAGTCGATACCAAACATAGTTACGTCTCAAAGAAGGGTAGTTCGAGAGATCACTTCAAAAGACAAAAGACTAACTCTTCATGATAATCAACTCATGGTTGTATGGAAGAATAAGGGAGGTTAGGGATCAATCACTTAGGGGGAAGATCCTTAACCGCTTATGTGTTATCAAGACGAAGGAATAAGGAGGTTAGGGATCAATCACTCAGGGGGAAGATCCTTAACCGCTTATGTGTTATCAAGACGGAGGAATAAGGATGTTTAGGGATCAATCACTCAGGAGGGAAGATCCTTAAACTCACATGGAAGAAAGTTCACCTTCGAGAGGTGAAAGTAAGGGTCCCAACGGCTATCTGTGGAAACGACTAATTTGGAGATAAAGTTTAGCCACGTGGTCTTCGGTTACTGACGGTTTTCCTATTTTTAGGGACACTATCTTGATTAGTGTGAGCATGCTCATAAAGATCCAACTTATTATATTACAACCCCACTCTCTCGAGTCCCAAACTGTCCTTTGATTTACCAAAAATACCCTTACTATATGACCTTTTCATAACCGTTATAAAAGGGTATTTCTAACCTTTCATTCTTTTTAAATCAACCGGGATCACCTATCGGGTCAAGTTCATAACCCCACCCATCTATCCGAACCAAAACCACAGCCTATAAAAGCCATAACCCGTCGTCTTTACCCGTTACCAAGCTATAATCCGTATACCCAAATTTCCCAAATTCTAAACTGTACACACTCCCTCCAAACCTCAAAGCATTCATCAATGGCGTCGTCAGGATCATCATCCTCCTCATCATCTCAACCCTCCGACGCATATCAGAAGGAGCTTCAACACATAAGGTCTCTCATCAAGCAAGTCAAGGCTGGGAGCATCCTTGACAAAGACGGCTTCATTGCTCACTCGGCGAACCCAAAGCAGACGATGAAGGTTCTCAAAAAGTTTGAGAAAGCAGGACTGATGAAGTACATGACGCATGACTATCAGACCACTCATGCCCTCGACTTCACCGAATGGTTCGCAAATGCCAAAGTCACAAAGGATAAAATTGTGAGTCGTCTTCAACAGACCGAAGTGACCTTGGTGATGGGTGACATAAGAGCTGCGTTTGACTTTGCCACACCAAAAAAGGCAATCACCAACCTATCGGACAACAATCTGGACAAACAAGCCTTTTGGGATAAAATCCGATTGGAAAGTGCACCGGCCAGTGCAACCTCTGCTCTCCGAAAGTTTCCCCTAAAAGAGAGGTTTGCAATAACAACTGACCTAGTCATGAAATTCATCATCAACAAGGCTTCCGGGATAGACGAGATCACTCTGGACATTCTCAAACTCATCCACGCCATCTGGAACAGAGTGCAAATGAACTAGGCTCAAATCATCTTCAACTCTCTAAAACAGCAAGTCCAAGGATCAGTCTCGAATATCAACCAATCTATCTCTCCAAAGGTTGGTTTTGGCTTTCTCGTTCAATTTCTCTTAAGCTTAAGGTTTAAACTGAGGGAAGGGAAGGAGATCCATCGAAATACCTACATGGGTAGGACGAGGTCTCAAGCGCCAAAATCTAAGGGTGTAAAGGTTGCACCTTCTCCCTCAAAGCCTAAAGGAAAGGGCAAGAGGAAGGCTCAATCTATCGATGAGAAGTCTGATACCACACCTCTTAATGCGGCTTTCAAAAAGACTATTGGCAAAAGGAAAGCCAACCTGATGTTGTGTTTAGTGTGAGTGAATGTGAAGGGTGGAAGTGATAAAACGAGGAAGATTCCCCGAGTGTCGTGTCTCTCAAGGATGGCGAATGGGAACCGAATTTATGTTGGCATTTAAGAGGTTGAAAGGTAAGAGTTACAAGAACGGATGGGAGTTTTGTTAATGATTGGGTGAAGGGTTTGAAAGTAAAATAAGATAGAAAATATAAAAAGGTAAAAGGAAAGGGGTGCATGCCAAAGTTAAACCTAAGGATTGATTATCGTAGGTAGCTTGGAATTGGGTTTCGGGATTGATCTAGGGAGTCACGGTCTTAATATTGAGTGGCGTCACACTCAAACTCTCAATCCTCATTCGGTTGAGGCATTTTATCGAACACCTTGCCTACCACTCCTCTCGGGTCTCATCCTTTCGGATTAAGAGCGGAGATATGGATGATCTAGGCTCGTGAGTGGCCGCTATCGCGCACACACTCATTTCCTACGGGTTTACTACCTATCCCGACCGGAAAGAGAAGCAAAGACTAAGGAACATCATCCATACATTCATCAATCATACTCCCACAATACCAAGATCATAATATCAAATTATAAGCAACAATCCATAGATCAATAAGGGCACACACACCCAACTACTCTACTCTACCATAATAAACATAAATAAAAGCAATAAACTAAGAATTACTTTCGATAAATAAATCTAATCTAACAAGTCAATGAATAGAGTATGTTACCTAAGAAGTGTTGAGTTTACATCTTCAATCCATCTTCAATCCTAAAATCTAAATTAATCTAATGGAAATTGAGTGTGTTTTTCCTCCCCAAAGGGGAAGAAATGATAAGAAAATTCAGATCTGAAAGTTGGGAGAATCCTCCTCCAAAAATGAGAGAGAAGGGTTTAAATAGCTGCTCAAAAATTGGATTTCCGTTGTTGCCCTACTGGTCTGCTCCCACGCCTGTCACACGCGTGTGAGGGCGCGTGGGAGCTCTCTGGATAAAATCCACGCCTGCTCACACGCGTGTGAGGGCGCGTGGCAGCCTCCTGCATGATGATTTCTTTGATTGATGCTTCTTTTGGCCTAAAACTTCGATGTATCCTTTGGAAATGATTCGAAGTGTTTTTCTTGAGCTGGATTTATCAAATAGAAGTTAATTAGAGATTTTATCCATGAAAGTGATCATAATTGGGTGTAGAATCATTAAAATATTATCTAATCATGACCCGCAATTAGACTATTTTTGGCACTTATCACAACCCTGCTGCTAAGGTTAGAACCAAGAAGGCTAAGTCTGTTTCTGAGCCTCGAGAGGTAGCACCATCCGTTATTTCTGTTCCATTTAAGGACAGGGCACAGGCCCAGGGGGAACCTCAAGCTACACTGGCCGCTGAGGTTGAGAGAGTGCCCCCTACCAGGTTCATATCTGGTGAGATTGTTGTTGACTTGAATTTGGATGCTGGTGCTAATGATGAAAATGAATATGTTGGTATGTCTCGAGAGGAGGCTCGAGAGATTGAAGGCACTGAGATCAATGATCCAGTGCAAGTTGATGTTGAGGAACCACGAGAGATGGTTCGAGAGATGGACAGCACAGCAGAGGTTCGAGATGTGGTCAGTAGTCAGGAACCGATTGAGAATGTACCATCTGAGGCTGTTGCTGTTGATCAGGGCACTGTGGTCAGGGACCCGTGCATAATGCTCATAATGTTGAATTAACGCCCACAGAATATGCGCAAGTTGATAAGTCAGTTACTCAAGTGACAGCAGATGTAGGGCTAGGTGATGATCTCTCAGATCAGGGTCGAGAGATAACTGAACAGACCGTGCAAGATGCATACACTGTGATGGATCAATCTGCTGGGCAGATTGATATCGATGAAGACATAGCCACTCAGGTTGAAACAGAAGTAACAGCTGAACCTCCATTGGATGATCTCTCCAGAGTACTTCGATGGATTAATTGGAGAACAGGTCCCCTTACCCAACTGATGGCTCAAGCAGCAGAAATGGAGACAGAAGAACAGTTTGTTCTCCAATGGTTGGACATTTCTGAGATTCCAGCTCATGAACTCATTGACCTTGCCCATGAAGTGAATGCAACCAAAAGGAATCTTGGAAGAACTGATAAAGGGAAGGGCATAGCTGCTGAAGAGATTGAGAATGAACCTGAAATGGACCCTGAACAGGATGTCCAATTTAGAGAAGACATCAGGCCCGCAACTGCGTTATCTTTGGGGCATCAAGTGGTGGACACAAGAGGTCCTGGAGAGACCTTAGGAGTTGCAAGGGATGATCCTGAAAATCCAATAGCTACAGCAGCAACTCTAGTGTCCCAAGTTAGTGAATCTGCTCTGGACATACAGGTAGCAGCTTCGAGAGGTGACTTCGGGACCTCTGAAGCACATGAGGCAGAACTTATGCAAGATGATATTATTCCCCTTCTGCTAGCTCCTGAATCCACACCCTCCATTGACACAGATGAAGCACAAACAGTTCCAGCGGGTGTCATCCCTCTGCTCACATACCCTGGCTACTCAAGTGAAGAGTGGGAGCTACCATCTCCCTTCCTACTACCCACTGACACTCTACAGACCTTCACGGCCAGATATTTTGATAGACAACAATGGTCTACACTAGCTGCTCCAGAGCCTATTGTGATTCCTAACTCTCCTGAACAAACTGAGGAGCAAGCTGACGAGCAGAATAAGCAGACAGTCACCAGTCCTGCTGGTTCGAGAGGTGATGAGATGGACCAGACTCAATTCGAAGGTGGAAACCGGGAAGCACCTATCGATGAGCAAGTTCCTCCCTCAGATCCAACCCCACCAGCAGATGATCCTGTTCCTAGCACTGGTTCGAGAGGTGATGCTGAGGAGGCTCTTCAATCGGATGGAAACCGGGAAGCATCCGATGCCGAGATCCCTTCCTTGGCTGATCCAATCCCACCAGTAACTGATGTTGAGGTGCCAGGTTCGAGAGGTGAAGAGCAAGAAGTGATCCATCCCTCAGGTGGAAACCGGGAAGCGCCTGATATGGAGCTACCTTCAAACTTTATTCCTAGTGTTCCTGTCGACCCTCAGACACAGGTTCGAGAGGTGGACTCTCAGTTGCAACTCACGGGTGGAAATCTGGATTCACCCAAGTCCCCTCCTCGTAAAGGTACTCCTCCACCTCCTTCTCCTTCTCCTTCTTCTGATAATGATCGACAGGTCGAAGATGCTTTCATTGGCGAGGTGCGCCAATTTATGACCGATCACTCTCAGAAAATGGCCCGTATTGAACACAAAGTCACACTTGTTCACATCGCGTCAATGCCCACTGCTGGATCAGAAGAAGATGCTCAATCTAGCCGTGAGGAACTCCTAGAACAAGTGGCTTATGCTGAGAATGCTGCTAGAACAGCAAGATCTGAAGTTGCTGAACTCAGGCAAGAGCTTCAAGCTTTTAGAGCCTCAACTGAACTTCGACAGGATATGATGCAAGCTCTACTCAATGATCTGTCGAACCAGGTGCCTGCTCAGCTTCAGAACTTATTTGAAGGTATGTCCACCCTCCTTTCCCGACTGGATGATGCCAACAAGGGGGAAGATAATTCAAGGGGTTCAAGGGGAACATCTGGGCAGAAACCAACAAGTAAGAAAAGGGCAACCGGTGAACCTTTAGCTTCCGAACCACCTCCAAAGGTTCCAAGGATAACATGCAAGAAATATGAGGAAGCTACAAGGATGGAGGATCTAAGGATCCAATAAACACTGGAAATGGAGAAAAAGAAAGAAGAAGACAGAGAAAGAAAAAGAAAGAGGCAAGAACAACAAACTACAAAGGAGAAGAAAGATGAGCAATTTATAAGAGACTATAGAATGGGCATCAAGGAAGACACGACCGAATACCCAGGTGAGATCATCATTAGTCTTCTAGCCAAAACTGACATATCTTCTCACAGTGGTCTTACCCCTCAAGAATGCATCGAATGGTGGAGAGATGGGATAGTCGAAGGAAGGTTCATAGGCGAAGCATTTGTCAACTACCTACATCTTGATGTCACGAATGAATACATCAAGATGGTAGATGATAAAAAACCCCATCAAGACACGAGCAGCCATCAATGAGAAGAGGAAAGCAGACAAGCAGTAAGCTCTTGTTGTAAAACATTGCTAAGCACATTTCTGTAAAACATTCCCATGATTTTAATATATATCTTTTGCTGGGGTGTTGCGTGAGTTTCTATTATGCTTTAGCAGGATTAGATCTTTTTGTCAAACTTACCATATGCGCTGAAAATAAAATCAAAGCTTATTTTCATGAAAATCAGCCATATAAGTAAGTGTAGTGTTGGCATCATCAAAAAGGGGGAAATTGTTAGGAACATTTTGTAATAGGTTTTGATGATACCAAACTGTAAAATATAATCCCCTAAGTCTCGATTCATAGGAAATAAATGTAAGTTCGACAAGTAAACTAAGAGCGAAAATACAACCAGGTAATTGAGCTCAACTCGGAAAATATTTAAGCTCAAAGTAAACTTGGATGAACACCTTAGAAGGTTCGTGATGTAAGTTTTCATTAGATAGATCAGAAAAAGACACGAGTCATCATTGGAGGAATAAGGGTCTACGAGACATCAACTAAGTCTCGAGACATCAGATCTGTTTGATGAGCATATTTTATACCTTGATTTAAATAAGATTTTATAGGTTAATTTTATTATTTATATTCTATATTTAATTATATTTAGTATATTTAGTTATATTAGGATTAGAGTACTTAGTTAATTGAATTTATATAATTGAGCTTATTACTTAGATTAACTTTAATAAATTAATTTAGTGGTCCCACTTGTTTAGGAATGCTGATTATATTTTGCTTCTTTATTTTATTTCATTTGTTTCTCCTATGCGAACATTGAGACCATTACTTTATTTTATTTTCTTTTAATTTTGTTTACGTACATTAGCCAACGAAGCCAAAGGTGGTGCGCAGAAGTGGGGTTGCGAATTACAACCCTGCCAAAATTT
>CM008337.1:7779496-7790182 GCA_002525835.2 Ipomoea batatas | reverse complement strand
TCGTAAAAATATTCCCGTCGCAAATCACCAAGTTTGGGAATTTTTCGGTATCCCGCTAAATCTAGGTTCAGAGTCCGTAATAATTTATCCCTTACAGTCCATTTACAAATTTCCTTGAACTAACTAGAAATTCATGCTTAATCGTATGATACTTAATAATCCGATTCTTAGGAAAATTCGAACCAAATCTATATCCTTATAATTTTACGGTTCGTGACCGGTACGTACGATCGCAGCTTAATAACAACTATACTCACTTATAAAAATTCCTTTGAAATATCTGAAGATCATTTCATGAATGTCATAACTTAAAGACCTATTTTCCGAACCTCCAACTTATCGGAAAATACGAGGGGTTACACTTGAGGCGGGCTTGGTGATCAAAGCTCAAGTGCTCGATAAGTGGAATAACAAGAAGCGGGGCGAAAAACCTGAGGCTTGAGGCGGGCTTAGTGATCAAAGCTCAAGCGCTCGATATTGTACTAAAAAGCAAAGTTTTAGTGCAATCCTTCTAGGGAGTTTCTAGAAGAAGAGTGGGCGTAGGCGGGTTGGCCGAACCACTTAAAAATCTCTCTAGTGCAATCCTTCTAGGGAGTTTCTAGAAGAAGAGTGGACGTAGGCGGGTTGGTCGAACCACTTAAAAATCTCTCTCGCATTTACTTTCTGCTTTTATCTCTCGCTAACCTATCTCTCAAACTGCACTACATATAATCACATCTCTCGAACTAACTCAAACTCGTGCTAAACAAAAAGGGGATAACATTTCCGCTGCGCATAAAACTTTGTATTCATCTTGTGAGGTATTGGACCTAAACATCCTAAGTTCAATACACACGAGAGGTCGAAAAGATTTGCAAAATCTTATACAATTCTATTCACCCCCCCCCCCCTCTAGACTTGTACCTCATCCCCTCGGGACCAACATCTTGTCCTAATATGTAATTTCTTTCGTTCTCTTGTAAACTCTTCTAGTCAAATTATTGTGACAAAAATAAAAAATCAAGGATGTTATGCACGTGACATTTTTTAAAAAAGTACAGCTATTGACTAAAAGTAATCATGCCACAATAATTAAAGGATGAAAGTAAAACTTGTACTTTTAAAAAGATCACATTTCTTAGAAAATTTGAAGTTGAGGATTGGTAAAATATAAGTTAATCACAAATTCATGAAAACAATATTGTAAGAATACTTTTCAATACATCTCCAAAAAACAAATAAATATTGTAAGAAGAAAATAAAAATTATGTATATACATTAAACTATAAATAACAACACCATTACTTGTATGCCTTCAAACCATCCTCAGGTTGTGAATCTCACTTTTGCCGTGTTTAAGGATAAATTTCATTGCAACAGTCTAAAAAAATAACACCCATTTTCAGCAGTGTGCGAATTGAGAAAAATCTACAACTAAAGTGTGAACTAACAATAACACTGTAGCAAGGAAAAAAAATACCCCTGTATACTTTTGCCTCCCTTTGTTGACCTCACCAAAAGATCCATCCCCCACAAGCTTTATTACGTGGTAATTTTCAACCCCAACCCCTATGCTCTAGCTCAAGGGAGAATATTAATTAACTTGAACACAATCATATAAATGCAATTTCACTTTTCAACCTATTTAAATATAAAGTTAAAATAATTCTTTCATTAACAAAATAAAACGTATTAATCATATCTCGGCTTAAGATCTTCCTCTACCCAATGGACCCGAAACTAAATCAATAGAATAATTTTATAAAAGCATAATATATATCGAAACACAGTGAAACAATGAATTTCATCAACAAAAAATAGCATAACTAAGAAAGGTGAATATTGGTGATGGTGGTTGACTGGGTTTCTTCTTGTATTTATAGTCATAAAGAGAGAGAGAGGGGCAAGAGTTGTGGATGGAAGAAGAAAACAAACAAACATGCATGGATTAGGGAGGCTATTTTGGCATTGTGCAATTCTGCACCTAATTAGCTAAATTAATTAAGGGAAGAGTATGTGAAATTTGAGGCAATAAATTTGATTGGAGGAGAATAAATTTTGAGATAGGAATTTTGGAATAATATTTAGAAAATGACCATTTTTGTCAAAATGTTTAAGATTACAAAAATGGTCCTCCGTTTATTTTGTCGGGACCAAATTGGTCATTTTGCTATAGTCAAGTGACTAAATTGGTAATTTTTTTATAGTCAAGGGACCAAATTGGTAATTAATTTTTCACTGAAATGGTCCCTTGACTATAGTAAAATTACCAATTTGATCCCTTGACTATAGCAAAATTACTAATTTAGCCCCGATTTTAACGGATGTTTAACGTAAAAATAAACGGAGGACCAAATTGGTTAAAATTTTCAAAGTCGAGGGACTTAATTGGGTACAAAAAATTGTCAATGATCAAATTGGTAATTTCGCAATAGTCGAGAGACTATTTTGGTAATAAACTCTACTTTTAAGGAAAAATATAATACTTTTACATTTTTCTCAAAAGTATTATATTTTCCCTTATAAGTAACAAAAATTGTATTCTTGATTAGTCATATATTTGAGAGTTAATAACCAAAATAGTCACTTGACTATAGTGAAATTACCGATTTAATCCTCGACTATTATTTTTGCCTAATTAAGTCCTTAACTATGAAAATCTTATCCAATTTAGTCCTCCGCTTGGTCAGCCGTCAATTGACTGTCAAAATTGAGGGTATTTATGGAATTTCAGTACATGCGTCACTTTCACTCCCTTTTATGTTTCGCCATTTTCTTCCATTCCTCATCCTCGGTCACCTGAGGATTTTTTAGCAATGGTGTGTTGGTCAAGTTCGTGATTTTATACCCGAAATCGGAGTAAGCTATCCATAACCAGCGCTCCGTTTTTGCCACTGTCATCAAATCTGTGCGAGGCAAAATAGTAACAAAACTTCTTGAGACTTAATAGCCCCAGTAGGAAGCTAAGACGCACCAGCAGACAAACTTTGCAATTCCGGCTGGCTGCTGGGTCGAAAATTCCGGCTGGCTGCTTTGTTTTGGTGTTAACTTTTTTATTTTATTTTTATTTATTATGAGTTTGTTAGAATGTTAAAACAGAGCTAGAAGGATAAGAAAAGCAATTTGCGGCTGAGGTTTGTGCTACCCATACAGAAGGTAGAGGGACGAGGGTGGGTGTAGAGAGACCCACTTGGAAAATTCTAGTTTATTTGTAGTTAGGAGAAGAATGAGTTTTGTTGATTGGATGATGGAAGATTGGAATTAACATTTAAAAAGTATAACAAACCAACAACACTAACAACTGGTAATTGGTGAGCAACCTACTTTGGATTGGAATACACAGTCCCCCGAGGTACTAGATTGGAATACACAGTCGCCGGAGGTAATATTGGATGGTTTGGTGCTGCTAAATGGGGAAGGAGAAAAGAAAGCCTATAGAATTACAATTTTGTCCTCAATTTTGACGGTCAACAAACAAGTAATTTAACGAAGGACTAAATTGAGTAAAAATTGCATAGTTAAGGACTTAATTGGGTGAGAATGGTAGTCGAGGACCAAATTGGTAATTACAGAATAGTCGAGGGACCATTTTGGTTATTAACTCTATATTTGAGCATATAAGTATGACATTTGCACATATAAGTATGACATATGCATGATTCTTTGACCCGACCAGACCCGTCTCACGAAAAAGGATACATGAGACGGTCTCACACAAGTGCGACCCATATTTTGGCGCATTGCGCATATAAAATACTAGTATATGTAATATGTTGGGTCAAAAGTGAAATAATCTCTAAAGTATAGGGTGGGGCTTTAAATGATGTTACACTACTTTTTCAAGGGTCACACTTGTGTGAGACCATCTCACGGATCCTTATTCGTGAGACGGGTCGAGTCGGGTCGAAGCACCATGCAAATGTCATACTTATATGTGCAAATGTCATCTTATATGCTCAAATATAATACTAGTCAAGAATACAAATTTTGTTACTTATAAGAGAAAAAGTATTACATTTTTCATAATAAGTAATGTTGACATGTGTCCCTTACTTATAAGGGAAAATATAATACTTTTGAGGGAAAATGTAACACTTTTAAATTGAAATGTAAAAATATTGTATTTTCCCTTAAGGGTGTGTTTGGAAAGTAGGAAAATGACTTCTGGAAAATGTTTTCTGGAAAATGAGTTATTTTCCAGAAAATAAGTTGCGTTTTGGAAAACTGTGTTTGTGTGTTTGGCTCATTTTCTGGAAAATGATTAGAATTATATAATTATATATTTTAATTATTTTATTTAGAATATTAAAATATTTATAATATTATTAAAATACTATTATAGAATATAAAGATTATTTAATAAATAAATTTAAAAAAAAAAACATATATCACCCTCTGGTTTCCGCCGACGGAAACCAGAGCAGGGCTTTGGTTTCCGGCGGAAACCAAAGCATGTGTTCAGATGTTAATATTTTATCCGGGCGGAAAATGACTTTCGGAGTTTTTGAGCGGAAGTCATTTTCCGCCAAATTGAGGTGATTTTCCCCAGTCAACGGAAATCATTTTCCGTTGACTGGGTTTTCCAAGGGTAGCCAAACACCAAAAACCCGGAAAATGATTTCCAGAAATCATTTTCCGGGTTTCCAAACACACCCTAAAAGTATTACATTTACCCTTATAAGTAGCAAAAATTTTATTCCCGATTAGTATTACATTTGAGTATATAAGTATGACATTTGTGCGTATAAGTATTACATTTTCATCTTGATCTGACCCGACCCGACATGTATCACGGTAAGACGGTCTCACACAAGTTTTTGCCCTTTTCCAAACGTGGCTAATTTAATGCACCATATTTATGGAGAATATGTTAATTATGGTAAAACATTTAACTGTTATGATATTTTATATTTATTATTTGATTTTTTTAAATAAGTTAATTGCCAGAATTTTCAAATTGTAACGTCAGATTTTGTACCGAGTAATTTTTTTGATCAAAGGGAGGGGGACCGAGTAATTGGTAGAATTAGTGTTAGTATTATTCAATTATGTTGTAATAATTATACGTGGACATTACTAGATGAATTATATTATTGTAATAGAGCCAGTAGTATTAAAAAAAAATTATGTTAGTATATTTTTATCTTTTATAGATTTATAGTTATACTAAAACTTTGTATATCTTGAATATATTGAAATTGAAGGATGATTAATAAAAGATTTGATGATTTTTTCTCTGATCATTGTCTTCTCTGTTGTTTACGAATATTATGTATGTCGCTTTCTTGTGATGGGAACGATACGTTTAATTTGTTCATGTGAGAATACGTCCCGTTTCACAACATGTTCTTATTTATTTATTACTTCTTCTGTCACATTTTATCTGTCCTACTTACTATTCATTGGTCAAACCAACTCTTTCTGCTCTTTGTTTATTTTCTTTATTACATACTTTTTACTTATTTTTAAATTTGATTTTTTGTGTGTAATAGTACTTTTAGTGTAGTTTCTAAATATATAAATTTTGTATATTAATACTAAACTTAATATTATAAAAATTTGAATTAAAAATAAATTCAGTCAAGCATCGTTAACTGAACCAAACACATAAAATGGGACTGAGAGAGTATTATTTTAATACAAAGGAAGGGGAAAACCTGGAAAGGCTTGTGCTAGCTGGCCACAACAATCATACAATTGTGTTGTAGCCCCAAATTGTCCTTTATAAGAAACAATTGCAATTCAAATCCATCCATTGCTCTATCATCCTCGCTAGTCTATCCATTGTTTGATTATGTTCTCGGAACACATGAACGATGGTGACCTCCTAAGGCCTCCCAACCACCTTAATTCTAACTATTTGGGATGATACCACAATATTCTTGATTCACTATTATTTATTAGCATCATATAATGCAGCAGATACATGAGTCATATGCATATCTCTGAAATGTTCAATTATAACTCTCATTGACTTTGGAATACACTTTGGCTCAGGTAAAGGATGTGAGCTCAGTAACCTTGGATGATGCCCTGGAGTTGCTGTGCTACCCTGTGACTTTGGTGTGTGTCCAACAACCTTTCACTTTTTTCTTGATTAATTTCTGGATTTTTAAAAATGGGATATGTATAGGGAAAATATCCAGTTGATGGCCAAGATGTTCTAATAAAAATTGCAAAGTTTGGGTTTACTATCAGACATATAGGCGCACAATTGCTCCGGTACCAAAGGTATATGCTTAGTCAAATTCTGTGTATATATATATATATGTTGATGTTCCTTGCTATTCGCTGATGCGTTTTGTTTTCTTATTAATATTGAGTGGTGCATTTCTTAACAAGTGGTGTAAATCCCACGGCCACACGGGAATTCGCGGACACACCTGAACATGACCCTCTATATATATATATTTATATATATTCTCAGCCTTGGTTTCTTCTATACTACGTCGGTTTGGATACATACTAATTCTTTGATGTAAATGTGGCATCAGAACTTGAATCCCAAAGATGTAACTCTGGAAAAAGCTTTGAAGCTTCTGTTAAGTAAGAATGTGAGGAAGTGTGGGCGACCCAAGACCAAAGGAAAGGTAGTGGAAGCTGATGAGGTATAGGTTCACAGTCCTAGATAGTAATGTCAAAGTGGGCCGGCCCGCCCCACGAGGGTTGGCGGCCCCGCGGGATTATCTCTCTCTCTTTTTTTTTTTTTTACATAATTCAATGTTTATAAATTAAGTAAAAAAAATTAAAACTATTAATATATATAAAATGTTGCACAGCACGCTGCCTTGCTGTGCAACGTATAAATTTATATATTTTTTTTAATAGGGCTTGGCCCGCAACCCGCGCGGGCTGCGGGCCATATTTTTTGTGACCCAAACCCGCCCCACCACGGGGCGGGTGCGGGCCAGCCCGTGGGCTTCGACTCACTTTGACAGCCCTAGTCCTAGAAACCGAGTCATTTCTATGCAACATAGGAGACATTCAATCCAACTGCCCTTCTCACGCAGTTATAATTGCATATAGGATATTATTTATGTAGAACCCTCAGTATCATTGAATTTGCAATACTCAATTTCTTTTAGGGAAAGGATGTGAGCTCAGTAACCTTGGGATATTCCTCAGAGTTGTTCATTTGCAGTACCCTTTAACTTTGGTGATTATTCAACAGCCTTTTTGTTAAAGAAATTTGTATATTTGAAATTTCTATATAAACGTTCTTTAAATTGATGAAAACTGGCATGTATAAGGAAACCTTCCAACTGATGGGCTCGGGGTCATACTAAAACTTGGAAAGGATGGATTTACCATAAGACACGGGAACACAACTGCTCCCACACCAAAGGTATTCTTGTATACTTCTCTCAAAAGGTTGAATCTCCAACCCAAGGACCCCAACAGAGCATTTGGAAGGATGTAAATTACTGTGATTCAATGGCTTAACAGACAGGGCCAAATGTCAGTGGATCTGTCCACTTTGGACATAATCCCCACACTACTGCTGTCTAGATTCGAACTTTGGTCTCTTCTCCCAAATACTGCCTACTGAACTAGTGAACTAAGCCCGTGTGGCCACATTCTTGTGTACTTGTATGTGTGCCTCATGGTTCATTCAAACTTTTCATGATTCACATTTGCTTATTAATGGTTAGATTCAATTTGTGGCATTTAGAATTACATTCTAATTCTTGTATAAAATGCTAGTACAGGACTTGAAGCCAAAAGACATAACCCTGGAAATAGCTTTGAAGCTTTTATCGAGTAAGGAAACTAAGAATGAATGCAAGATCCAGGCAAAGCAAGGGCCAAATAAAGGGTGAAGAACAACAGGAAAAGGTTACAGCTGTTGGGTAATTTAGGCTCATGATATCTCAGATACAATGTTGTTTCCTGCAACATATATAGAGGACATTCTTTAGGCCTGCCTCTCTTTCACAGCAATAGTTGCAAAGAGGAGATTATTTTAGATCATGAAGAGGATGTTTGTAGTGGTAAAATCCATTAAATGTAAGTAGCAGGTTATTCATTTTTTTTATTTATTTTATAGAAACCTATAATTTTTCCAAGGAAATCAATATAATACAGCATACATATTCTCCAAGTTTCTTGTCACCTAGAATTTCAATCCATGCATGCATGTTAATTTAAATTACTTGATATTGAAAAAGAAGAAGGGTTTTTTTTTAAAAAAAAAAAAAAAACCAAGAACTTCACTTATATTAAAGCATCATAATCGAATTACACATAAAAACAGAAAGAAAAGCAAGAATGGAGTCATAACAATCCATCATCCCCTCACCCTCATAACATAAAGCTTTTTTAGTTAGGACATGGCCTATCCCTTTTAACAAAATTATTTAAAGAAATAGAAGGTAATTGTTGCAACAAAGACCGAATATCACGAAAAAGTGCTCAGGGCATCAATTTCTAAGACTACACGTAGGGGTGTTAGCGAATAGAGCTTTCGACAAACTACTCGTGTTCGTGTTTAGTATGTGTTCGTTTATGTGCAGTCCATCTTTTTGCTAATTGTCCATTTGCTCATGCATGTTGGCATACTTTAATTCTTTAAATAATGAGTGGAATCTTTTCTAGATTGATTTTTTAAATATTGAAGATATCCATGCATATGTAATTTAATGTTGAATTTGTTTATTTAAATCAGTAATTCAAAGTATATAAATGCAAGATAATATATGAGAAATTGATTATAATTGTTACTAAAATAAATTTTTGTAACCTTATTATAATACTAGTCTAAATACTTAGTCTAAAAATAGTAGTCTAAATAAATACTACTTTTGGTTTGAAATTATAGCATAGAGGCCAGCGTCATACAATGAGACAATGGTGTATGAAGTTGTAGATTTGCCTTGTTGTGTATATAACTGGGATTTTAGTTGTACTATGAATTCTTTATCTTGCAAGCGCCTATTGATATTTGGCCGTGGTAATTTTTTTCCTACATGTTTCATGTGTTGTGAGATGTGCGTCATAGATTCACATGTGAAGTATTGAACAAAATATTATGGATTAATGGGACAGAGGAAGTAATAATTTTTATATTTGTAGAAAATGTAGTGTTTTCCCTTATATTATATTATTAGGATTATTATTATAATAATAATATTAAGTATTATTTATGTGGTGCAAATTATTTAGGTTGACTAAGTATTAGTATTTCTTCTATTCCGAATTGTATTGAATATTTAATTTAATAAAGTATAAGTTTTCCTTTCAAACAAAAAAAATATATATATTAGTATTTAGTTAGCATTAGGTAATTGGTTACCCACATTGATGGGATGTGGATATATATAGATTCCTAAGTCCTCTAACTGCTCAGTTTACGACTCATACACCATCTAGAGTACCGAGAGAAGTAGAGAAGTGAGAGAAACACTTCCTTGTTCACGGTGATTTCACATTAGCACGATGAACTCATCTTCAACAGACAAAGGACACAAGCAACTAAGAATTAAGTGTTTAGAAAATGAAATGATTTGTAAATTTATATTAGTTCTAATATATTTAAACGATGCACAATAATTATTTTACATACAAAATCAATTAATGTTGTAACGGTGACTATTTTTAAAATTTCTCTATTTTATGGATTTCCAAGATTGATTGCAGTATTATTGTAGTCTTCACATCTTTTCGATGCGTCAAGTGTGTCACGATATTCTATTGTCCTTTCTATGGACTCGGGTCCACCTTGCAATGTGAATCCGAGTTCGATATACACAATTTACATACTGAATGTTCACAATTTATATACTGAATGTTCCCACCTAAATGTTCAAAATTTGAATTGTGAACATTCAGTATGTAAATTGTAACGAGTACTCCTTGCAAGGTGAACCCGGACCCATGGTATAAGTGACAAGTAAAAATTATCACTAATCATTTGCAAATAATTTTTTTGTAAAGTTCAATTTAATACCAATTATAAAATTTATATATTTAAAAACTAAATTTAAAGTCTATTAAACACATTTAAATTTTAAAAAAAAATGTGTTGGAACTTGGAAGAATTAATTTGACCAAATAAATAGTAAACGTAGAGGTGAGAAATAAATATTTGATGTTGTAATCGGGAAAGAGACGCAAGATTACAACCCGGCGCAGCATATTTCAGCTGAATCAGAAGCTATGCTCTACTCCAATTGATCCACACCAAACCTCGAAGTCTATGCTTGTTACTAAGCTTTAGACCTTGAATTTCTTTAGACAAGAATCTGCGGTTAAGGATTTACAGCATTCACTTAAGTACACAACTCCTCCCCCTCCCATCACCTACTCAAATTGGACTTTAGAGCAATCCAAACCATTTTCTAGTCTTTACAACGTTGGGATGGCCACACTACAGGTTTCGCCTAAAACAATCTTTCCTTCATAATCAATTTTCTCAAGCATTCACTACAATTACAATTGTTTCTACTCCATACAATTCAGAGAGCTCTCTCGCTTGAGATTCCTTCTGGTTGAACAGGCAGCAATCACAGCTTTGTTTCAGCAGTGGTGTGTACATAAACTCCCGGTGAAATGTGCCGATTTCAGAAGCTCAAACTCTGTTTGAGGTGATGCCCTCAAATCAAGTTTGGTTCATTAATGCACACTTCTTGCCATCACAGCTTCCATTAAATAGGGACCTCCTGCTCAAGAGCAAACTTAATACATGTGAGGGACCCAAACAATACACGA
>CM008337.1:7767024-7779396 GCA_002525835.2 Ipomoea batatas | reverse complement strand
TTATTCTGTCATAATAAAAATAAATTCTATCATAGTAATTACCATAATTACCATTACCATATTACTAATAACGATTTATTACCAATTATAATTAATATTATTCTTATTCTATCATTCTATCATAATAATAATAAATTCTATCATAATAATTACCATAATTACTAATAACAAATTATAACCAATTATAATTAATATTATTCTGTCATAATAATTACCATATAATTAAAATGCCCTACGTTTGTGCAGAAAAATTTTGGAGGAGGATATTGCTTTTATATATAGTATAGATTGGTGTAATTGGTAATGTTAATTTTTATTTATAATTTTAAGGATTTAAAAGTTTAGCTAAAAAACTTCGGTTAATTGGTTAATTATTGAAAAAAATCAATTTGGTAAATTTGGCAATAAAAAGTTTGGTTCGGTTAACGGTTAAAACTTTAAAATTTTAAATTAAAATGATTCGGTTAACTGAATGCAGACTCTTAACTACAGGTCACAACTTCGACTCCCTGTGTATTAATAATAGATGTATACATTTTACTTTAAGTGTTGTACATCTCATTTTATTTGACAAAAAATTATCATTATTGCTTAGTATTATAGTTTTTTGTTTTTTTTTTTGCAAATATAAAATTATGAAAATTGTACACAAGATTATTAAACAAAAAAATAAATTCTTTATCTTTTTTTTTCTCTATAGTATTTGATATGATAAATACATTGGTGTATGTAAATAAGATAATATATAGAGGTATACGAGTTTGGGTTACTAGACAGTAGGTCGAAGGTTCCTAAGCTTGAATCTGTTACTAATGAGAAAGATACAAAAACCCCTCCACAAGGTACTAAATGCACTATTTATAGGGGTTTGGAGGGAGTATATACCGAGCGTTTAGCATGATTGCGACGTACGTGCCCCACATGCACAAGTGTAGCTAGTGGTACTTCCTATAGGTCCATGTGGCTGATGATTCCCGATAATTGCATTGGTGCGAGGAGACCAGTCGGAGTGGGGTAGTGCTATTTCTATTTATCCCTTAGTGGGGCCCCCCATGTTTAGGTATACTCAACCCGAGCACGTGGGGTCGAGAAGTTAATTCCAACCGATTAGCGTAAAGCGTAATTTTAACTAGTTCAAAAGGGCAAGGTTATTCTCGAGCTCGGGTCGGACCGTCGGACTCCGTCGGGGTCGGCGCTTCTTGGAACGTGGCCCATGTGACCGAAGAGGTATATAGCGAGCGGCAAAAACATGTGTGAGACCATCTCACAAGTCTCAATCCGTGAGACGGATAGGATTTTTGATTAATGAGGTTAAAGATCTGACCCATTAATCAAAGATCTGGCCAGACCTGTGAGATGGTCTTACACGAGTGTTACCCATACCGAACAGGTCTAGGGTTGTACGAACGAGGGTATATTCCCTATCAGTATTCAAATATGATAATTAAAATTTATCAATTTAAGAATTTGTGAAATATAATTTGAACTAATTTTTTTTTAATTAATAATCTACAATTATTATAAGAGCCAATAATTTTAGACCCCTAATCGGAACTTAAAAAATGTTGGTATATTAGTATGCTATAACATATTGTACTTTGTGTATTTCTAATATATCCTAATCCTTTATTTTTTTAGAATACAACTGACCTCATCTATACTTTTCTCAACCTGTTGAAGCACAAAGAGTCAATTTCGAGATCTCCTCCACTAAGACTCGAACTCATGACCTCCCATTTGAGGGTGACCACTACATGCCAATTGAGCACAAGGTGCTTGGCATATCTTAATCCTTTATAATTTTACCAAATTGTTTCCGTCAAATATAACGGAAGTTTAGCGTCAAATTCTTTAAGCAATTTGTTTCTTTATTGCGGTTTTCAAACAAATTGACAATTTGTTTCTTAATAATTACAACATCTCATGTGTTAATTTTCCTAACTTAAAATTAGAATATTGAAGTCTTAATAGAATTCTATAATACAATTTTATATAGACCCCTAATTTAAAATTAGAATATTAAAATTTTAATAGGATTCTATAATACAATTTTGTATAGATTCCTAACTAATTGTTCTACTCAAAACAACAGTATATAAACCCCTCTCATTCTCACTGTATTCACCCAAAACTAAACCTAACATATTCTGCAACACACCATCTACGTGACATTCTATAGATATGATTGTCAAAATCTTATCATGCTGATTCTATTATTTGTATTTGTATCTGTAATAATTACAATTTTTTTTAAAAAAATCAATGATGGTATACTCATTAATTAATTAGTATAACTTCAATATCATTATGTAAATATATCTATTGTATAATTTGTTCATCTATACTTATATCTTTGTATGTAATGTTGTGGTTCTCATTATATTCTTCTATAATATACAAATTTTAGTTACTACTTACTCCATAATCTATGATTTTTAAATTTATGTTGTGGTTCCCATTATATTATTTCATAACATCCTTTATAAACATATTTCCAATGGCACAAAGATATTTTTGGAAAGATATTAGTCATGGCAAATGCAGTAAAATTAATTGATATTGACACACAAACTGTGGGATGGAATTCTAAAGTTCGTGTCATTAAGGAAAACGAACCAAAAAACGCTATTGTAACGCTTGGAAAAATGTATATGCTCATCGTCCTTGATGATGAAACTGTAAGTAAATAGTAACAAAATTATCCCTTTATTATTATTATTATTATTATTATTTTATTTTTATTAGTATTAATTGCAGGGTCAACAACTAAGAATTTTACATATGAATAACCGCTTACAAGATGAAGAATATATAATACAATATGGTATTGTATACCATAACATCATTGCACTAATTATTCTCATTCACTACCTCTAGTAAACAAGATGCAATAAAGACACAACCAGCATAAAGAAAACTCAACTTCAATAAAGATGGAGAAGATGGAGATAATTTCGAGCCTCAGTAAATACGCACTGTTAGGAATAAAATTGTAATAGTTTTGATGAGCCAATTTGTAATTTTAGAAATCCCCTATTTTATTTTTAGAGTGTAGAGTTTGGACCCGGAAGGCTAGTCTTGACAATAGTTTGGTTCGAATTATTGCCTATTAGAGTTCTTTTTGTAATGACTCTTGTAAGTCATTTGCTTCCACTATACACATGAGTGTATATGATCCAATGGACAAGGCCAAATTATCATTGCTAGAAGACTTGAGTTCGAATACTATTAAGAACATTTTGAGCTTTGGAGAGCAAAGAAGGGAACTAGTACTATCACGGCTCAAAGTCAATTTTGGGTCAATGGAGTAACTTATGGAGCTAGTCAAGGTCAATGGAGGAAGTTAAGTCAAAGCCGAGAAGAACTTCAAGATCCACTATCTCTACACCATACGCTATACAATGCTAAGAAGGATCAAATATATTTATTTGATGGATATGACCGAATAAGCTGAAATGAAGAAATGGTTAAAGACTTGAGCATATACCTAATGGTCTAGCGTTTGAATTCTACTTGCAACATTTTATTACTAAGGAAGGAGTTTGGGAGCAAGTTACACGGCCAAAGTCTTTGGAGCCAATTTTTGGTCAAATAGAGCAACCTATTGGAGCAAGTGATGGAGGAAGTCAAAGTCAACGTGGAGTAACTTTGCATGGATTACACACGCGTGAACACTACATCTTTTCTACACGCTTGAAAGCTATTTTTAAAGCACTATGGATCATGCTATGGAGCAACTAAGAGTGGAACTTACACTTAGTCATTTTTGCATGACTCAAATATTTTGGGTTCAGTACGTAATACCCTGAACCAGAAGAAATTTGAAGGTGGTGATTTTCTGAAGATTATTGTTCATACTCAAGCAAGAGCCACCCGGTAAATATATTTTGAAAGATCAACTTGCCCAAGATCAAAATCAAGAATGCAACAAAGTCAAGAATATCAAGCTCTGAAGGATACAAAGTCTGCAATATCAAGCTGAGAAGACAACAAAGTCAAAAATTGGAGGCTATAAGTTTCAAGGATCAATCAAGCCGTAAAAGAAGACTTTGTGAGCAATTTACAGAGGTAATTTGTCAAAAGTTACCAGCGACATTAAATGTGCAGATCAAATTGGAGATTTTATCAGATCAAATTGGCAAGTTATCAGATCAACGGTATGGTCATTAAATGAGAAGGTATTGCCATCAAGATCAGATTGGAATGACCAATCAGATCAAGTGAACGTTCAAAATTTGAATGTTCATAACGGGCAAATAATTCTTTGAATTATAAAAAGCCCAAGAAGACTTGAAGACAAGAACGGAAAGAAGAGGCAATAACAGCGATCGGACCTACAACGAAAAATACAAAGTGCTGAGATATTGAGCTATACACGAGATAAATTCAAGTCTTAGAAAAGAAATCTTTATTTCTTTGAACAACAGTTGTATCTCTACTGAGGGTATAAAGGAGTGTAGCTGGGTGCGTAACACTCGGGTGAACTAATTGCAGCTTTGTGCGTAACACTTAGTTGGAACGTAGCTTTGTGCGTAGCGTTTGGGAACGTAGCTTTGTGCGTAGCGTTCGGGGAGCGTAGCTTTGTGCGTAGCGCTCGGGAGCTTAGCTTTGTGCGAGGAGCTCGTGGTTGAGTGTAGCTTTGTGCGTAGCACTCGGGAGTTTCATTATTGTATCTGGGTGATTGAAGATAGTGGAAACCTTCCTTGGAGCAAGGAAGAAGTGGAGTAGGAGAATTACACCATCTCCGACCACTATAAATCTCTGCCTCTCATTTACTTTACTGCACTTTACATATTTGCATGCTTTAACATACTAACCCTTTACGTACTGTGTTGAGCATATCATCAGGGTTTGTGTGTTCCCACGTTCGCATGTGGTTCAAACTTTGCATACATATTCTTTGAGCTTTTCTAAGTTTTTCCAACGTATTACATGCGAGTTATCTCTTCAGTTTTACGCAGTTTTATTTTATAGCACTTTACCGTACGATATTCCGCTGCACATTTCAAGTTGATTTTAATCACTTGAAATCACTCTAGTTGAAGTGTTATAATGTTTTTAATTGTTTGAGAAGTCTATTCACCCCCTCCCACTCTAGACTTCTCCCACCCTATCGGGACCAACAAGTGGTATCAGAGCGGTTGTCTATTGAGTCAATATTTGACTGCTAGACAGATATCATAACCTTCAAGATGAAGAGAGACTTAGCTCCGAACCTATTGTTCTCATTAGACAAATTTGATGATTGGAAAATACGTATGCAGGTCCATTTATCCGCGCTACATGATGAGATGTGGGAAGTAATTACCAGCGGTCCGATCAAAATTCTTAAAGCCAATACCGCAACCGCACAGACGAGTACAACACCGCGAAACATTCCTAAACCTAAAGAGGAATGGACTCCTGAAGACAGACAACGAAACAACTTGGACAACTTGGACAACTTGGACAACATTGCCAAGGATATACTATTCAAAGCTATCGACGATGCAACGTTTCCAAAGGTTCGAAAATGCAAAACCGCAAAAGATGTTTGGCAAACACTAGTCAAAATGGGCGAAGGAGACGAGCAAGAAAAAGAGAACAAACTCACAATAGCACTAAAGAAATTTGAGGATTTGAAAATGCTAAATGGTGAGAGCATAGCCGAAATGGAAGCAAGATTTATTAAAGTCTTGGGAGAAATTGCTGATCTTGGAAAGGAGATTGATCAGAAGGAAATTTCACTCAAAATCCTATGTGGACTACCGTCAAATTGGGACATGAAAGTTACAGCCATGCGAGACCATAGGGATCTCAAAACTCTTACAACCGACAAGCTCTTTAGTGATCTAAAAGCTTATGAGTTTGAGATGAAGTCAAGAAAAAAGAAGAACGCGAAGAAAGAAATACCGCGCTAGTCACCGTACAACCGTCTACATCGAGGTCAGTAGATAATAGTGAATTTTTATCTGACGAAAATTTTGCTTTGTTTGTTAGGAAATTTAAGAAGTTCATGAGGAAACTTTGCATACATATTCTTTGAGCTTTTCTAAGTTTTTCCAACGTATTGCATGCGAGTTATCTCTTCAGTTTTACGCAGTTTTATTTTATAGCACTTTACCATACGATATTCCGCTGCACATTTCAAGTTGATTTTAATCACTTGAAATCACTCTAGTTGAAGTGTTATAAAGTTTTTAATTGTTTGAGAAGTCTATTTCCCCCCTCTAGACTTCTCCCACCCTATCGGGACCAACACGCACTTTATCCAATCGTTTTCTTCCATTGAGTAGAGTAAATTAATTTTTCTTAGTGCGCATTTGTTGAGGCTCTGAATTATCTTCATCTTCTCCATCTTTAATGAAGTTAAGTTTTCTTTTTGCTGGCTGTGTCTTTATTGCATCTTGTTTACTGGAGGTAGTGAATGAGCGAGAATGATTCATGCAATGATGTTATGGTATATGATACCATGTTTTTGTCTTGTCGTGTATAAGATTGAGACCTCAATTGTATTATATATTATTCATCTTGTAAGCGATTATTGATATGTGGAATTCTTAGTTGTTGACCCCGCAATTAATAATGATGATAATAATAATAATAATAATAATAATAATAATAATAATAATAATAATAATAATAATAAAGGGAGAATTTTTTTACTATTACTTACAGTTTCATCTCAAGGACGATGAGCATATACTTTTTCTTAATGACACGAACTTTAGAACTCCAGCCCACAGTTTGTGTGTCAATATCAATTAACTTTACTGCATTTGACATGACTAATATCTTTGTGCCATTGGAAATATGTTCATAAAGGATGTTATGAAATAATATAATGGGAACCACAACACAAATTCAAAAATCATAGATTAGGGAGTAAGTAGTAACTAAAATTTGTAGATTACAGAAGAATATAATGAGAACCACAACATTACATACAAAGATATAACTTATAAGTATAAATGAACAGATTATACAATAGATATATTTACATGATGATATTGAAGGTATACTAATTAATGAGTATACCATCATTGATTTAAAAAAAAATTGTAATCATTACAAATACAAATACAAATAATAGAATCAACATGATAAGATTTTGACAATCATACCTATAGAATGTCACGTAGATGGTGTGTTGCAGAATATGTTAGGTTTAGTTTTGGGTGAATACTAGTGAGAGTAGGAGGGGTTTATATACTGTTGTTTTGGGTAGAATAATAATTTAGTTAGGAATTTATACAAAATTGTATTATAGAATAGGAGGGATTTATATATTGTTGTTTTGGGTAGAATAATAATTTAGTTAGGAATCTATACAAATTTGTATTATAAAATCCTATTAAAATTTCAATATTCTAATTTTAAATTAGGGATCTATATAAATTTGTATTATAGAATTATTAAGACTTCAATATTCTAATTTTAAGTTAGAAAAATTAACACATGAGATATTGCGATTATTAAGAAACAAATTGCCAATTTGTTTGAAACATTATTGGCTCTTATTAAGAAACAAAAATTGCCAAATTGACTATTTCTTTGATTTGTATTAATTTAACATTTTTTCTCTCTTATTATTATATGACTACTTTAATTATGGCCTCCAATATGGAAAAGTCACTACTATGTCATTAGAGCACAAGGTGCTTGGCATACATTGGTTTAATCGCACAACGTGTGATAACTAGTAAGTAGTATATTTTAATATTATGTATGAATTTTGGCATCACACCTACAAAATGATAGTTTTATATTATTAATAACTATTTACTATTAAACTTTATTAAAAAGAGAAAATTATTCTAGACATAATATCTTCTTCTTTTTTTTTTAATTGAAAATGGACGATAAATTAAAACAGAAAATTAGAAGAGGCAGATATTCTTTGTGAAGTAAAAAAAAAAAAAAAAAANAAATTGCTGATTTCTGTTTTCCAGTTTTCCAAATTTCCAAATTTCCTCCATTATGAGGATGGAATTTCATTCCATTGGTGGAACATAAATAGGAGGAATGGAAAATGCTGATTTCGTTTGTCTGTCTTTAATCTAGATTTTTCTCTAAATAATCTTCCATTCTACTTCCTACAAAGGAAGGTAATTCCATATTTTTTAACATTTTGGTACCAACAACCACACAACTTTATAATCTTTAAACATTTTCTGTTTTATTGACTGGCTCCATATCATGGATTTTATTTTATTCCCCCTTGCCTTGTGTTCTACCCCACAACAAATAAAAAAGAAAAAAGAGAAAATAGCTCTGCCAAAGTTGACATGTTACCTTAGCTTTATTTTGCACTTAATTTTGTAAAATTTCCTCTGATGTGGCTGTTCTTTGTCCCTTGAGAATCAGGTTTGCCTGCATGAACAAGATAATGAAATGTCAAGAAAATTGATGGGCTTGCTTAGAAAGTTTAGACAAAGTGACCCATCGTATTATCAATTATGTCACCTTGTGAGGCAAGGTGAACAGCCGAGAGAAGGATTCTTCCTTCTAAGAAATCTAGTTGAGGACCAGGTTGGTGGTACAAATGGTTATATGGATTGGATTGTGCAATTACACCGGCAAATCCAGCAAAATGCGTAACATACAGGTAATGGCCTGATATAATTTGTTAGAGTTGATGATGTGAATTAACTTGCTGGCAATTTGTGTATCTCCTAAAATGAGCTATTTGTCTATTCTTTTATCAAAATTTACAATGAATCACATGTTTTTGATTTTATATTCGCCTTTGTTGATTATAATTTTGGGTAGGGAAAGGGGTCAGAGTGTCTTTTGAATTATGATTGTCTTTTCTTCTGTTAAAAGGCTAGAAAGGTTTCTTATTCATACTCCTAACTTAAGATTACAGATCAATATATAGGCATACAAGAGTATTGGGAAGAGACATAATAAATAAAGAATGAAGTTACTCCTCTCCCCAAGGCTTTAATTACTAGAGTAAACAAAGCTGTAAAGGTGGGCTGCACAAGACATTTCTAATATTTTCAACACTCCCCTCAAGCTGGAGCTTATAAATCAAAGCTCCCAGCTTGCTACAAATGTATTCAGTCCTAGGTCCATGAAGAGCTTTGGTGAGAACATCAACAAGTTGATCATTTGACCCAACAAATGTGGTAACGATGTCTCCGGATGTGACCCTCTCTCGTATAAAGTGGCAATCAACCTTAATGTGTTTGGTCCTTTCATGGTAGACAGGATTAGATGCAATGTGCAGAGCTGTTTGATTATTGCAAATTAATTTAATAGGATCGGGCTTATAGAAAGAAATTGAGTTCTGTAAGAAGTTGTTCAACCCAAATTAGTTCACATATTCCAAGTGCCATTGCTCGCTTTTCTGCTTCTGCGCTTGAGCGTGCAACCACATCATGTTTCTTGCTTTTCCAAGAAACAATATTACCTCCAAATAGAATACAATATCCTAGTGTTGTTTTCCTATCCCAAGAGCATCCAACCCAATCTGCATTTGTGTATGTCCATGATCCTTATAGAGCAATCCTGTACTTGGAGACCTTTTTCACATATCCCAATATTCTAATGGCTACATCCGAATGACTTTGACATGGCTCTTGCAAAAATTGGCTAACTACACTTACATCAAAGGAGATATCTGGTCGAGTGATAGTCAAGTACAGTAGCTTGCCAACTAATCTCCGGTACTTGGAATTGGATAGGAGCTCCCCTTGTCTTGGAAGAAGTTTGACATTTGGATCCATGGGTGTGTCAACTGGTTTGCAATTTGTCATACATGTTTCTTCAAGAATATCCAAAACATATTTCCGTTGAGACACATAGATACCTTGTTTGGATTGAGCAACTTCAATACCAAGAAAATACTTCAATTTTCCAATATCTTTTGTCTCAAAATGTTGAAACAAATGTTTCTTAAGCTGATTTATTCCTTCACTATCATCCCCTGTAATGACAATATCATCGACATAAACCACAAGATATATGCTTTTACCAAGTAGATGTTTATAGAAGACAGAGTGGTCGGCCAAATTGTTGGACCACATCACTAAATCTCCCAAACCAGGCACGTGAAGATTGCTTCAACCCATAGAAAGAGCGTTTGAGACGACAAACAAGATTAGCTCTCGTCTTAGCCACAAATCCAGGAGATTGCTCCATATATACTTCCTCATTCAAACCACCATGTAAGAAAACATTTTTTTATATCCAACTGATACAGTGGCCAATGGCGATTGGCTGCCACTGAGAATAAGAGGCAGATAGAGGTGATCTTGGCTACCGGTGAGGAGGTGTCCGTGTAGTCAATGCCAAAAACCTGTGTGTATCCTTTAGCAACAAGTTGAGCTTTAAGTCTATCAACTTGTCCATTTGGACTAACCTTCACAGTATACACACATCTACAACTAACCACAATTTTACGGGGAGGTAAAGGGACTAACTCTCAAGTCCTGGAAGAATGGAGTGCATCCATTTCATCAACCATTGCTTGAGTCCACCCTGGATGAGTTAATGCCTCCTTGACATTATTTGGAACAAAAATAGTTGACAAACTAGTAATGAAGGCACAATATGTTGGAGACAACGTTTTTGTGTAAGGAAATTATAGATAGGGTAAGGATTTCGAGTGGATCTTTTACCTACTCGACTAGCAATGGGAGAGTTTGTTGTGGTGTTTTGGACCATATCATTGGGTAACAATGATGTAGGGTATGACTCAACTGGGTGTCTATCCTCTTGGGAATCTTGATGATTGCGTTGTTGGTAGGTGTACAACAATGGTGGAATATGTCCTTCTTGGATGGTTGGAGTTGGTATACTTCTTTCAGGAATAGGTATGGTTTTTTCAGGAACAGTGGGAGATACAGGAGAATTTTTCACGAAGATACGAATTTTTCGTTCAACAACTCCATTTTGCTGAGGAGTTCTAGCACATGAAGATTCATGAAGTTTTCCATGTGAGGAAAAGAAAGAAGTTAAAGGGTCACAAAAATACTCTCTTGCATTATCACTGCGTGAGATTTTGAGAAATATCCCAAATTGATTCACAATTTCATTGTAGAATTTTTTAAACACATCAATTAATTCAAAAGAGTTCTTCACTAAAAAGACCCAAGTGCACCGAGAGAAATCATCAATGAAGACAACAAAATATGAGAATCCCAAAGTGGATGAAACTCAACATGAAAGATGGTAGAGAGCTCGGGATTCATATCCTGCACTAATTGCCCCTTTTGTTTGACGGTCCTGAATAACCACAAAATGAAAAGAAAGGTGACAAGGCAATTAAGAGAGTGAATAAGTTGATTAATTGAAATCAAATTGAAATGGCAACCAGGAATGCAAAGGACATTGGATAAAGATAAAGAATGAATGGTGACTTTTCCGATTCCTATAGCCTTTCCTTTTGATCCATCACAAAATGTGACAGTGGGAAGAGAGTATGAGAACTCAATATTAGAGAAAAAAGAGAGGTTACCAGAAATGTGATCAGTGGCTCCAAAATCCAGAATCCAAACTGAATCAGATTTTAATGCAAGATCAGTATGAGAAATAGTGGTCCTGGCAACTTTTAGTGCACTGTTTAAAATTTCATGTTCTGCCCTAGCTTTCAGAAATACAGAGTATATGAGAAAATCACCGCAGGATCGCGGACAATAGATGGACTGATCTGGAAAGTTTGGCCAGAAAAAGGCGCCAGAAAATTGCTCACGCGCCGGCGTGTGGATTTGGAGCTGGTTCGTCGTGGTGGCACGTGGGGAGGTTCCTGGTGGCTGGAAAGGACGGGCAAGGTCGCCCGTGTTTCTTCTGACAGTCTATTGCACCAGTTTCGTGAAGTGAGCTTCCAGTATTTATGAAATATGAAAAGGGATGATGAACATTGATGATGAACACTGTTCATCTGCTGTAGGTATTTGAATGAAATCTCCGGCCCCAAAAAAGAGGCTCTGATACCATGTAAAAGGCTAGAAAGGTTTCTTATTCATACTCCTAACTTCATATTCATATTACAGATCAATATATTGGCATACAAGAGTATTGGGAAGATACATAATAAATAAAGAAGGAAACTACTCCTTTCCCAAGGCTTTAATTACTATAGTAAACAAAGCTGTAAAGGTGGGCTGCTCAAGACATTTTCTAATATTTCCAACATCTTCTATCATCATTTTTCCAACAGTATTACTTTGTCATGGACAACATTTGTGCATGATATGGTGATGATGTGTATCAATGTAACGTGGTGTTTTTAAGTAAATTTGACTTTCATACTAAGTTCCTAATTTACATACATGTTTTGAACTATAATTTTTTTATTTTAATTTATTTTTAATTTTTGATACCTTCTAAATTTAGTTGCTACACTCAACGTAGCATCTTTCTTTTTTGGGGCCAGGGTACATA
>CM008337.1:7721863-7737475 GCA_002525835.2 Ipomoea batatas | reverse complement strand
ATCAGCAGCAGTGTACTTCGAGGAATCAAGAACTGGTTCTGGCCGTGCTGGCAGCTATAATAAATGTAAAAAAAAATAATTAAAAATAATAATAATAATAATAATAAAGGTATATGTTGCATGAAGTAGAGAAATAGAACACCAGCACCTTCTGACATAGCAACATCAGCAGCCAAGTACAACATGTTTGAAGCAATACCCTGCCGTCGAGCATACTTGGCGACAGAAACATTTGCAATATAAGCATATCTATGTACATCAAAGGGTGCAAAGACACCTGATTGCCTTTTCACTTCCTGGTAGCAAAGAGAAAAGAAAATGAAATTTAAAAGCTTAGCATACAGATCAAACATCTTATTCAATCCACTCACTTATTGAGAAAAATGGTCACAAGCAAAAAAAGAAGGGAGAGGAATACAAACTATAGTAAGGCCATCTATGCACATTTTAATATGGTATGATTTCAGTGGTCTGTCTTGTAACACTCAAACTTTAATCTACTTCGTGCTAATTTGTCCCACTATAATTAAAAAAACATAAAATCAAGTAATAAAGCCTATATTTAAAAGAAAGATCCAAGTTTCTACCCCGGGATATGTCTCCCCTTGTACAAACAGTCGGATGCTAAGATCCAAAGTTCCCACCACACTGTTTAGAACTGTTCTTCTTACATTTTTCTCTTCCTTCTTGACCTGAAATGTTTAAGGAAAAAGCTCTGAGCTAACATTATATCATAATCCAATAATACCATATATGAAGATAGAAACAGCCAGCCTCTGACAGATGTGCCTTCCCTAGCCCCATTGACTAGCCAAGGCAGAAGCCAAGAAACAAGGTCAACATAAGGCACTATGTCATTAGAAATGGCATATAAGTGGAAATGAGCCATGAACTCAAGCATTGCCAGGAAATATCCAAATAGACAATTGTATATCTTGACCATGAATGGAAGTGTAAATAGGGAAGATGCAAATACAAAATGGGGGTACCAAAATAAGGAATTCAAACTTTGAAGCACATTATGAGGAAGTAAACAAAATGCCAAGTGGCTAACACAGCTATCCTTTCAGGTTGTATCACCACTGATGGCAACTGACCCACCCATACCTGCAATGCATTTACGTAACATTGACTTGCCCTCACACTACCCCACTGGATTCCAGGAGAGTCACTTGAACCTTATGATCACTGTAAGACTACTGCTGAATTCCAGCAAAAGTTGCTGGTTTGCAGCATACCAAATTTTCATCATCTCATTTTCTCTTTATGACATAGAGTGAGAGAGAGAGAAGAGGGTGGGGGGAAGGATGAAAAAGAAAGGGAAGTTTCATTAATGAACATAGAGTAGGATGTTTGCTTTCAAGAATCAAGCCACTCTTCATTCCTGGAAATTCCCAAAATTACTTTAGTAGTTAGTACTATCCAATATGCTGACTTTCTTAACCTACTGAATCCTCAGTTTTAAGACATTGCTCCTTTCAAGTCCTGGTATCTTTAATTGATTGTAAATTTTTTTTAGATTTCTCAACCAAAATAAGAAAGCATTATTGTATTATTGTTATATTCTTACAGTTAAGATGGATTCTACGTCAATTGTGCGCAAGCTTGCAACCAATGAGTTTTTTTTCCACCACTCAATCATTTTAGTTTGCAGGTGCACCAGAGTGCACTGCAACCCATATTAAATAAAATTCTGCCTCTTCATCACAACCCACATTTAACCAGCAATATGCACTCTGAAGGGTGTAGGGTGCACCAAATAGCACATCATTTACATCTCTAATCACCAGCAACACAAATGAGTAAGATCTGGAGTCATGGACTTGTAGTTCATATTCTATAGCTTTTTTTATAGCAATAAACATATCAATCTTGGCAAAACAAACTGCAACTAAGTTGTATTTATGGATAT
This sequence comes from Ipomoea batatas, assembly GCA_002525835.2. NCBI lineage: Eukaryota > Viridiplantae > Streptophyta > Magnoliopsida > Solanales > Convolvulaceae > Ipomoea > Ipomoea batatas. Next base: position 7,735,563 of record CM008337.1, on the reverse strand, counting down.
ATTGTCTGTTGATTTGTTTCACACATTCACAAGCAGTCATCTATTTATTGAACTGCCTAAGCATGCAATACACGTTGAAGAAGAACAAGACAGGTACAACAAGGCTTGTTCAAAAGTAGTGATGCTTACTGCAACAAAACAGAAACACTTCAGTGATTTACCATCCTGGCCAGAACATCTTCGCTTTAGAGCATAGAATTCCTGCAATCCCCAAAAGAGACAAAACCCAACATATCATAAGGCAGTCATCTCATAAATTATAAAGGGCAATGCAAATGGTCAGATAGACAATAGAGGAAATTCAATAATTGAACTATTGAAGCAAAATATATGGAAAGATATGATGTACACGTATTTGAAAACAAAAAACCAAAAAAAAAAATAAAAAAAAAATCACAAAATAAGTATTTTTTTTTTATATTTTTATTAACAAAAAGATATATACTAATGAAATATTCCCATGCAGTTGATCTTAATATAATCCAACCTCAATAGTTATCAGCCCTATTGCACTGAAACAACTAAAAGAATTTCCAATAACATACTAAGAACCATTGCCACTGGTAGTCCACCACATAATCATTTCAAGCCTCAGAACTGGGAACTCAATCAAGCACTAAAGAAGACAGTTGAGAAATCAAGAACCAGAGTAATAGAATCAAGAAGCAATTCTCTATAGTAACAAGCCAAAGTTACTAAGTCTAAGTCTTGCCTCAAGTTTTAACCATGAAAGTCTAAAATACAAGTAACTAGAACAAACTGTCAAACCTTTATGTGATATAGTTTCAATCATTGAGATCAGAAGAAACCAGAATACTTAAGCAGCTATATGATAAGCTCACTACAAAGACTATGCAAACCATCTATATAAAAAAAGAAGTACTAAATCCTCAAAGCCTAAACTGCATAGAGCAATAACTCATGAATCAGGAAGAATCATCATTATACAAACATGACTTGCTGGAGAAGCAGTTAAGGGGCCAAATGGGATTATGTACAGAAACTAAATAAAGTGGTTGGTTCTTCAAACTAACTGAAATGCTTAACAACCAAAGTGGTGCTAAACCTCTTGCAATAAAAGGTCAGATCCAACTTTGAAGCACAAGATTCAAGCAACACAAGTGGTAGGGATTTACAGACTCTTATCTTTGATTTTTAAGAGGCTGTTTACAGGCCACAAACTATGACATAATGGCCAGCAGGCAAGAACTTCATCAATGCCAACTTTCAAAGTCTGACACAAAGCACAAGGCTCCAACATCATGTAGGTTTATGGAAGGATGATGATGCATGCAATATTACCCCCATAAAGAGGCTGTTTCCCTTGCTTAAAACCATGGCCTAACAGGAAATGAGTGAGCATTTGACCAGCATACCAAACCCAATATTCATTGCTAACAAGTTATTATTGAAAATTTCATTAAGGTTACCACTCATCAAGCACTATGTTCAGAGCTGAAAAAAACTCCCTTAAATTAGTATTTTAACATCAAAGAAACATTTGATATTACATCAAAGAAACATTTAATAATTGGCTGAGATACAAAATGATACATAATACAACGCTCACCTGTTCTGCATACTTTCTTTTGTAAGTATCAACATGCCTAGAAGATGACAGAAACATGAGAATTACTATTTCAAAAAAGAAAAAGACTTCAGACTTTACTTACATAGCTAGGACTTGTAAATTGCTCTAATAAATGTGTGTTGGAAAGAGTCATGGAGTGGAAAAAGACAACAAAGTTTATCAATAAATAAAAGACTCATATAAACAAATTGCATGCAGAATACTAACCTCATACCGGACAAAGATTCACAATGAGCTTCTGCTCGTAGCCAAGACGCTGCCTGTCATTGGAAGTCAAGACAAGGTGACAAGAAATATAAAGAATGTTGAAAAAAGGAATGAGATAAAAAAAAAAACATCGAAAACACCAAAAAAAAANCCTCGGCAAAACAACTACAGGAACACGAAATGAAAAAAGAGCAAAAGAGAATGTGGCTTTTAAAGAGGAGGAGAATCCTACTTATTGATTTTTTTATTGTTTATGAGTTAGGATTCATATTTGATGAAGATGGCGTATGTTCTTCAGAGAAGAGAGAAGGAAGTGAAGAATACTTGACAAATATTACTCCATGAAAAAAAATTATTAATAAAAGTATTAATTATATAAGGAGTAATATGTTTTCAAAAAAAATATATAAGGAGTAATATAAATGACTAAATATGGTACATTATAGATAATTGAAGGACTAAATTTGTTCAAATCAATTGACAGGGGCCAGATTTCCAAAACTAAAACAATTAAGGGGCCAAAAGCGCCATTTCCCCTTTGGGTAATTTAATTTATTATTATTATATATATATTGAATATTATATTTGTTTTAGTTGTCTTAATAAAATCTTTCAAAGATATAATTTATGTTTAACAACAAAAAAATTTATCTATAAGTATTTGACAAAATATATAAATATATAAAACATAAAATAAATGGTATAAAAAGATTTAACAAAAAAATAAACATAATATAATCAGAGGAGTACAATTAAAATAAGATTGGTAACATGTAATTGTAATAATATGATCAGATGAGTCAAATGAAATTTGTAACTTGTAATTGTAATAATATGACCAGAGGAGTCGAAATAAGAATTTTAACTTATAATTGTAATAATATGACAAGAGGAGTAGAAATAAGATTTGTAACTTTTTTTTTTTTTGGAAAGATTTGTAACTTATAATTGTAATAATATGACAAGAGGAGTTGAAATAATATTAGTAACATGTAATTGTAATAATATAACAACAGGAGTCGAAATAAGATTTATAACTTGTAATTGTAATAATATGACTAGAGGAGTCGATGTAAGATTTATAACTTATAATTGTAATAATATGACAAGAGTAGTTGAAATAATATTAGTAACATGTAATTGTAATAATTTAACAACAGGAGTCGAAATATGATTTATAACTTGTAATTGTAATAATATGACCAAAGGAGTCGATATAAGATTTATAACTTGTAATTGTAATAATATGACAAGATGAGTTGAAATAAGATTGGTAACATGTAATTGTAATAATATGACCTGAGTAGTCGAAATAACAATTAAATATGCATTCTTGGATAAAATTTAAAAAATCAATGAAAAAGTTAAATTTTAAATTTAAATCATAAATGATAAACCCTAAGCAGTAAAAAGTGAACTCCTAAACAAAAAACTCAATCATAAACTCTAAAATCCAAACCATTAAGTATAATCCACTTTCGCATTGTTACAAGTGCAATGTTGTAATACTAAATGTTCATTTTGTTAATACTAATTATGCATTCCATAACAATGAAATGTGCATTCATGAAAAATTATGAGAAAGACATATTTTAATTTAGTGTTCAAGTTTGTATAGTAAAATTGATGATAATACATTGCAAAATATTTTCAATGTGCACTTATGTACAAACTTTTGAAATGGAATAGTCCTTCAACTTATTATTATTATTATTATTATTATTATTATTATTAACTTGATTCATAGCAAAATATTTTCTACCACTTTATTTTTATATTATTATTATAACAATTTGGTGTACATAAAAAGGGAATCCTGATTGGAGAACTTTACTGCATAATAAAAATGTAATTACTCTTCAACAATATCAGTAAACATATCATAATCATGTCACTTTTAACAAAAAATAAATTAACTTTTATTGGTTCATCAATAGTCATCAATATTGCATTAAAAAGACTTAATTTATTTTAATATAAAAATTATTAAGAAAATTTTATTTTCAATTATAACTATCTCAAATTAAATAACACTCATATTTACTATCTATCAAAAACCTCGCTCTCATCACACAGCTCCATGGATCAAGAAAATGAGGAAGTTGTTGGATGATGCATGCAGAGATAGAAGAAAAGTAATGAAAGAGGTCCACGCACCATAATGTATATATAGGTGTAATACTTCAATTTTCTGCCTAACCATAATGTATATATAGGTCCACGCACAATATATTAGCTGTAAAGTGTACGTCCACAAGACAGACATTATATTGATCATACAACATGCATAAACAGATACGGACTTGTATTTATTACACATTGAATTCATTGAAGTAAAGTAAATTACATTTTCTTTTTTAGTTTATATTATGTACGAAATGTAGTGATGTGAGCATAGGAATGATATATGGTAGCAAGTTAGCAACAGACAGACACAACCAAACCTCTAAAAGTCATTCAGTCTCCACTGCTACAGAGTACAGACTGAACTAACCATGGCCGACTCTATCATCTCCGGTGTTGTGGATCAGCTGTCCATCATCATCAATGACCAAGTAGTCCAGGAGTTAAGATCAGCGTTGGGTGTGGAGAAGGAGATCAAAAACCTCTCATCAAAGCTCAACAAAATCAGGGCGGTGTTGAATGATGCAGAGAGGAGAAGCTTCAAGGAAGAGAGATCCAAAACCTCTGCTACGATGTGGAAGATGTTGTGGACGAGTGGAGCACCAAAACTCGCAGACAACAGAGGGAGAGGTCGTCGTCTCCCTCTGAGGATGCTGCAGGAAGCTGTAGCTCTTTCCTGCCTGGTTGTTTCCATTTCAAAAGGATTGTGATGCATCGAGACATCGCCAACAAAATAAAGGAACTTGATTCCAGACTTGATCGGATTACGAAAGAGAAAGATTAGTTCAAATTTGATCATGCATCATCTGTAGCGCGCACACACACTAGTGATCATGAATGGAAGCCAGTGCCCACTACTGCGTATGGGGATGCATCAGAGATTCAAGGTCGGGAATCCGATGCCAGTGCTTTAATAAGCAACTTGGTGGAGAATAATAATAATAATGATAATGGTTCCCCTGTCGTTATTTCCATAGTGGGCGCGGGAGGGATTGGGAAAACTACCCTTGCTCAACTAGTCTATGGCCATCAACAGATAAAGGCCCATTTTGATGAAAGGGTGTGGGTTTGTGTTTCACAGCCTTTTGACCAGATCAAGATTGCTAAAGACATTGTTGATTCAATCACTAAAAGCTTCGGAAATCTGTCTGAACGAAGTCTGCAAGTGTTACTGGAAAAAATCCAAATCACTTTGTCTCAGAAAAGGTTAGGTTCGATCCGTCTGTTAGAATAATATATATCTATGGAGTCATTTTCATTATTGAGGCATTGACAATTTTAGTCCACTGTCACATTGCCGCCAGTTTTAGTCTTGCGGCCAGTCTTAGTCTTGCGGCCAGTCTTATTTAGTCATTGTCACTTTTAGTCCATTAAAATTTTTGTCAAATAACCGTCCAAAACAAGAGTATTTTAGTCATTTCATGCTTTGATCATCTCCTTTACCCTTTGCAGTGGTTTTCCTTACACGTTTTCATCCAATGAAGAGGTCCGGCGAAAGCCATGGCTTTTGCCGGACTTCTTCATTGGATGAAAACGTGTAAGGAAAACCACTGCGGAGCCAGAAAATTCCGGTTGGGGGGCCAATGTAGTCATATAGTAGAGAACATTCAAAGTGTGAGTAGACATTATAATTAACCGTACAAAGTTCCAAGCTATCATACACGAATCATACATCCATAAATTATCAAATATATTACTCTAGGTCAAATACATTCTTTCAAATTAAAGGGCTAAAATGAATAATATCTCGTATTCAAAATATGTAACTTGAATGTGAAAATATTTACCTGAAATAGAGATTTAGACAAAACTTACTTGTTGATTTCTATTTTTGTCAAAATCTGAAAATTAAATATGTATTCATTGCTTCACCTCTCTACTCTGGTCTGTGAACCTTAATAGCCTCCCAATAATTCAGAGAATAGAAAACCTTAAGGGTGTGTTTGGAAAGCATGAAAATGACTTCTGGAAAATGTTTTCTGGAAAATGGGTCATTTTCTGGAAAATGAATTATTTTCCGGTGTTTGGATGTATTATGGAAAACTGTGTTGGTGTGTTTGGCTCATTTTCTGGAAAATAGGTAGGAAAATTGGTAGAATTATATAATTAAACATTCAATTATTTTATTTAAATATAAAAATTATAATAATATTAAAATAGTATTATTTATTTAAAATAACATTTAAATTTAAAAAAAAAAAACTAAATCTCCAGATTTTCGGCGGAAACCATACGGTTTCCACCATAGACCAGACCAGTACGTGTGTACTGGTCTATGGCGGAAACCAGAGCTTTCCGCCATGGTTTCCGTCGGAAACCTGTACTGGTTTCAGTCGGTTTCCGGCGGAAACCTGTCCCCAACAGGTTTCCACCGGAAACCGGATATTCCCCAACCATCTTCGCCCATTTTCGCAGCTACGCCATGGTTCCGAAAAATGACTTCTGAAAAAAAATTCTGGAAGTTGTTTTCCGGAAATTTGGCTTGGTTTTCCTTGGTCAACGGAAATTGTTTTCCGTTGACCGTATTTTCCATGCGTTCCCAAACAAAGGAAACCCGGAAAATGATTTCCGGAAATCATTTTTCAGGTTTCCAAACACACCCTAAATCTGAGTTTATGATTATGGAAACAGGCCAAAGAAGAAGGGTGAAATTAAAAACCAAACAATAATGGTTTGTCCCTTTCCCTCGATCAGCCGAAACAAAATGAAGGAAAGCAAAATGGGTTTCTTTGGTTGCCTTTTTACTGTTGAAGGAGGAGCTAGGGAGTGCTAACAAAGCAAAGGGTTTCATCTTCTTTTATTACTGATTCTGCCGATTGATCATTTTGAGGAAAGCAAAGCAACACATAGTTTTTTTTTTATTTGCTTCTTTCTGCAGAAAAGAGGAAAAGCAAAAGGCAAAAGCTACTTTTGCCTCTTTTAAGCCATAAAATAAGGGAGAATTTTTTTTTAAAAAAAAAAACAAACAAGAGAATAAGACAAAAGGAATTAATGTGAAGGTAAGGGGTAGGGGGTAAGGGCGTGGGGGTTGGAGGGGCCAGGGCCCCTACCTCCTAACGTGGCTCCGTCCCTGACCACTGCAAAGGGTTAAGGAGATGACCAATGCATGAAAAGACAAAAAATACACATATTCTGGATGATCATTTGACGAAAATTTTAACGGTCGACTAAAAGTGGCAAGAACTAAATAAGGATGGTCGCAATGTGACAAAAATTAATGAAGTGGACTGAAATTGACAATGCCCCAATAACAGTATGACCAAAAATAGAAATGAATCTATATCTATATTACAATATTTAATTTTTCAGTTATGATGAGTAGTGTTTTTTTTTTAATTAGTACAGTTGAATTTTATTTGTTTGAATTACTATATATATATATATATATATATATATATATATATATATATATATTTGTATGAAGTTGGAAGAACTAGCCCAATTAAAATAAATAAATTGCCCAAGGAATTAATTATCGGTCTTATGGTTTGAACGAATTTACGGGGTGTTACACTCACACACTAATGAGAATAGCCGGTAGCCGATGGTGTGATGTGGGGAGGTCACGGCGCCACTCAAATTGGATTGACGCGATGCTGCGTCAGTTACATGACTGGTGCGTCAGTCAAATGTCACATCACCGGTCAATCACACACGTCGACGTCGTTCAGACACATCGGCGGTCATTCACACACGTCACCATTCATTCACACACGTCACCGGTCTTTCACACACATCGTCGGTCATTCACACACATCGCGGGTCATTCACATGACATTGGGCATATATAATAAGCTAAATATAAAGCAATTGTATTTGTTAAAGGTAATTTAACTACTACACAACGTTTATTTTTAAGAATTAGTATTGTTACAAAAATATCAAGGTAATGTAGTACATTTAAATTGAAAAAAAACTCTAAATACTATACTTGCATAGCTAACCTGCAATTATTAATTGCGTTATAAATTTATTTAATGAGCATAACAAAATAACACAGGTCAGAGCAAGCAATTAGCCCCGGATAAACCACGACGTATCATGTTGTGCAGCTTAAGAGGATCCATCGAACACTAGTGTAGATTGGGCAGCACTTCCGTCTCTTGGACTAAAATTACATTCGCGAATATTAAGTGAAGCACGTTACACAACTACATACAAGCATTTCGTAAATAACCTAACCAAAAGGACCATGTACCTCTACTGCAGAATGAAAGAGGAAAAACAACAAAGAGTAAATAAGCCATATGACATGATAAATTTCCCATTTCATAAAGAATGATGTGTTTTTCCTGGAGTAACCAAGCACCTGCCTTTTATAAATGGAGTTGTATATCCGGTCAAAAGTGTATAGACATTTCTCTTACATAATTAAAATATAAAAAATCACAGATTTCGGTGCATGTGCTATCAACATTTTGGAAAGGACAACACATGCACTATCACTGACAGCGAAAGGATGTGCTAGTCGAAAAAGCATGACAGTCGTATGGAGTGTCCATATTTTGCAGTTATTATTATTTTTTTCACGAAGTTAACGCGTTTTCGAAATTTTGGATTAAACGGAGTATTATTTTAAAAAAAAAACTAAACTGAATATTATTAGGAGATGATAATCTTTCAAACAACACAACTTCAATTCATTCAGTTCCACAAGGTGGTCGTCTTATATTTCTAGTAGGTCGGCGTCGTTGATATTGTACCAGGCCAGTCAACTCTTGAGTTTGGGTTGGGTCTAACACTTGAGATGTGTTTAGTGTGGTCTCTTTGTTGTTATTATAGTAACTACTCTGAATCGGATGTTCAAATGGAGCATTAGGTATTTGGTTCGAAGGACTCCGTACTTGCCGCGCCACATGCCGGGGAGATTGTGATGATGATCCGTCCTCGAAAACATGTCCATGTGCCACGTATGGAGTCCGGAATGGTGATTGGGACATCAGTGTTTGTGTGAAATCTTGTTGCGTTACATCCCCCATTTCTGGATCATCATGTTGTACTTCCATGTGTACTTCATCATTTAGATTTATGTGCGGTTAATGTTGACGTCTATGACCGCCTTGCGCTGCACGACCACGTCTATTTCCCTGACGTCTTTGATCAGGCCCTAGCACTTGATCTATTGGCTCGTAGAAATTGGAGCACGTAACCATAATTTAGCCGATTCAGCTCGTCAGTTGCAATTTGTTGCATTACATTTGTATAGTTGTTGCTTTGTCCTTGCTCAGCAGCAATAGCGCCCTGAATACTAATATGTCGTAGCGCTTCAACCTAATAAAAATAATCAATTACGATGGGGCATTACAAATTAATTAGTGATAATACGATTTAATTAAAGAGGGAAATGAGTTCGACCGTTGAAATATTAGATGGGGCTGTCTGTAAGTACCCAACCGTTTGACGATGATCTGGATTGCCAATTAAACGACGACCAACCCTGTAAAATCAATGCTCATAAGCGAGAGTCACGTATGGTCCTAATGGGAAATGTGGGCCAATTGGGACCAACTGATGAGTTCGATTTTCCCACAAGGCAAAATATGCGTGGTGGAAAACCCCCCAACCTTCATTCTTTGTACGACCATCTAATTTGTGCAGATTATGATCGTACTCGACATGTGAAGGGATGTTTTGGTAACCACCAAATTGTCTACATACCCGGTCTGGGTAGTGCCACTCAACCGCATAAAAAAAGTAAAGGTACTCGTGCCGTCCAAATAGCTTGCCCGGCACGACAACAAATAGACAACGCGTCAATGTTGTATGGCATCCAGATAAACTGCATTCATTGTATCAATATGATTATACACACACGAAATACAGTATAGAAATGTTAGTAATATTGAAATTTTTATTAATATTACAAATATTTAATTATTAGTATCGGTTCAAGTAGATGCTTATGTTTTCCACTTGACATCTATCGAGTTCGTCTCGATATGTTGTAAAAGTGTGGTTAGAGGTTGTTGTCCAAGAATGAGGACACTGCCACCTATATAGGACGAAATAATATAAGTTTTATTACAATATATGTTAAATTTTAGTATGGAAATAGTCATGATGAGTACCTCGCAGCATAAGGTGCATCATTTTGCAGTACCGGTAATATGCCACCAGGTCGAGTGAAAGGCAGCCGTTCCCACGCCCACAATTGTAACAAAATTAAGCAGCCCCCCACAACAGATTGGTCAAAACGTGCCGCTCGACAAAGTGATCGATACAAGTGACAAAGCACTCCAGAACCCCAACTATATTGTCCACTAAGTGTCAGATCCTCAAGACAATCCAACAAGCACAATTTCACGGTATTGCGACTAGTTTCTGGAAATAAAAAGCCTCCCAAAAATAATAAAATTAAACCACGCACATATTGTTGAATTTCCACGTCATTAGCTGTATCGATACTAAAACCAGCAATATGTGATTGTAGTGCATAAAAATTGAGAAACGTAGGTGAATACGCATCATCCCTAGGAGTAAACCCTAAAAAAGTTTGAATTTGAACTAAACGATCGCCTTTGTTTTTTTCAATTTTGCCAATTAATGGCCTACCATCAATTTTTAGTTCTAATAAGACTTCAACGTCTTGTAAACTAATAGTTACTTCCCCAAAAGGCATATGAAAAGCATGAACCTCAGGCCTCCATCGTTCAACTAGTGCAGTAATGAGATGATGATCGAGTTTCATATGTCGCAAACAAGTAATTGTAATAAAACCTGATTGACGTAACAATTCTTCTACGCGGTCATTCATGCGCATGTTTCTAAACGCTCCGCGGGCATAATGCACGCACGACAATTGCGCTTTATACTCTTGATTTGCCCATACTGACTCCGATCGATGATGCACTTGAAATGTTAACAAACTAGAATCCAATGGCCCAGGATGCACATAATTGCGACTCATTTTTTTATCTTGCCAAGAAAAATAAAATACCAAAATTTTGTGGTTGTTTACCAGAATCTAAACTGCGTGGAAATATGGAGAGAGTTGAAATGTGGAGAGAGTGGAACTCGAGTTGTCTATTGCCACCAAATGAAGGCTACACGGGTGAACACGATTGCCACCAAACTATTGATATCTCATTATTATTTTTAATATTATTAATATTATATTGTTATTATCACTCAACAGTCACGTCATTATATCATTGTCAACTGTCACTGTTTGATGGTCACGTCAAGGAAAAATGACGAAGAGGATTTCGTACAAGTATTATATCATTCTTTTACAATTCCCGTTTTTTCGTGGAAGAAAGAGGATTTCGTACAAAAAAAACTAAAATAATGTATAAAAACATTGCATTGCTAAACATTAAATAAAAAAGCATAAATTTTATTCATATTTAAACTGTACAATTGTTACAATATGTATGTCTATGTCGTAAACAATAAAAAAACATATATATAACAAACATGTTTACATTTTGTTGCAGTCATCCAAACAACAAAATGAAACTCTATAAAAATTTAATTTTCACGACTATTCACTGAGACATACTTCTCCCAAGGGAATAGCCATGAAATTATTTTTTTTAATAATATAAAAGTTTCAAGTACACTCCCACCAAAGAAGGGTTAGGAGCAGGAGTAGGAGTGACATTGACCTACAAAACGACTTGGTCAATTCAACCCCGTAGTACTTGAAACTTAATATCTTAATGCTACAAATAAATCGCGACATATATACAAAGATGCAATCATGTCGCTAATTTTAAGTGTAGCACTAAGAAAATTCACGAATTTTAACTGAAGCACATTTAAAAAACGATATACAGCATAATTTATACCTGCAAATCGAAAGAAGAATATTATAAATATGTGGTCGAAAATACTTAAATAAAGTTACAAGTATAGTAATGTACACTTACCGCTTTTTGGGACGGAATATATAGAACATTAGATGCGTTGAAAGACCATGCTTGAAATTTTTCAACGTCTTCATACTAAATTTTATTACAACTTCTATCATTAACTATTTTAAGCAGTAAAAAAACCGTAACTCGGTTAGGTTAAAAATGTTTGCCATATTCGGATAACTATCACACTAATTTATAGTCCATGGATGTGAGATACTTGGTTGATGATACCCTTACAAAAAAAGAAAACAAAAAAAATTCCTTAAAATGCGGACTCACGCGCCTCACCGAAAACTGCGCGTCACCAAAAACTGACGCGACGTAACCCAAGAAGTGACCGGTTATGTAGAGACCGATCACATCTAGACTTCCGCGTTAGTAGTATTGGGACGCGGCGAGGATTTGACCGGTCATTTAATGACCGGTCAAATCTTGCAGCCGCGTCAGTACGCATGCGTACTGACGCGGCTAACCCCTGACCGGTCATTTAAATGACCGGTCAAATCCTCTAGCCGCGTCAGTACGCATGCGTACTGGACGCGGGGTAAACCCTGACCGGTCATTTAATGACTGGTCAAATCCTCACAGTCGCGTCAGTATGCATGCGTACTGACGCGGCTAAACCCTGACCTGTCATTTAAATGACCGGTCGTACGTCTAGACTGCCGTGTTAGTTGGGTTGCGTGCTGACGCGGCTAAACCCTGACGACCGGTCATTTAATGACTGGTCAAATCCTCCAGCCGCGTCAGTACCCATTCGTCTGGCGCGGCTAACCCTGACGGTCAAAGCTACAGTGCCGCGTCAGTAATACTGAGCGGTCACGTTTATTGTGCAGAACCTAGAAATGCATTTAAATTCGTATCTAGAGGTTTAACAATTGCATGTATGTTGTTGTTATGTTGTAAATGCACTTAATGTTTTTCGTTATCTTTTTAGATGTCTCCCTATAAATAGGTCATACTATTCGCCTGTAACACCCCAATTTTCAACTCTTATACTTATTACAAATGCGTAATAATAAATCAGCGGAAGCTTACATCTTATCAGCAGAAAACTGGGTGCTACCGCCACACCTAGAGTGAATTCTATCACCTCTTGAAAAACTCCACTCTAAGTGCACAGGCTAAACTTACACCATCGACATCCACTTCCATCCTGTTCAGAACTCATCGGCTACTGGAGTCCACACTAATCTGCAACTGATAAGAAACACATTGAAGTGTAGTTAGCACAACGGCTAAGCAAGGAAATCCATTGGTTTCCCGAAATTAAATAAAGGTTTTGAAAACAAAGATGTAGAAAACTTTATTCCTTCTTACCAAGGAAGTTTCCTATGCAATAGGACAAAATTATTTGAGAATACAAATAGGTAGAGAAATCATTAATCATAGGGAAATTTCCTCACTAATCATCTCAAGAAAACGAGATCACTAGCATACTTCAGTGCTAGTCCTTCACACATTTCTCTTCTCTCGTAGTTACAGCGTATCTACCATTCATTATAACAAAGAAAATATCCTTGGTTTCCTTAACTTGAGAGCTTGAGGCCTTAGAAGAAATCAATCCTATCCCCTCCTTTCCACTTGGGTCTCGACTCGGGGTCAATGTCTGGCATTCCCCTGTATCTTATCGATTCCCTGGGACTATACCGGATCGTTAAAATGAATCCTAGTTGGCCTAACTAGGTTCGTTGAAACGAATCTTGCCCGATATCTCATGACTAACCATACTTAAGTGTGCACACCCCCGCAAACCGCAGCTTACGAGTGATACAGTACCCGGCGAATAGACTTCGCCCTCAGTATGAATTGCATGTCATACGGCATAAACAAACCACTGGGTCATGGCACTTTAAGCCCTCCCATGAGGTTTGTCTAGGAGACATAAACAAAACCACTGGGCCATGGCACTTTAAGCC
>CM008337.1:7698638-7721763 GCA_002525835.2 Ipomoea batatas | reverse complement strand
GGGGGGGTGTGTGTGTGTGACTTTTTAAAAAAAAATTAATAATGAGATATGTAATTTATAATGCGTTTTTATCTGAATTATTTTATCGAATTAATTATGTTCCATATATTGTTATGAATATTTTTATAAATTAAAGTTTTGATGTGTTTTATTTTTCGTCTATATCCAATAATATTTATGACTATATTCCTTAAGTGTTTCATTTTTTAAACTACCCCTTTTATGTTATTTTATCAAATTAATTATGTTTCATGTATTGTTATGAATATTTTTATAAAGTTTTGATATGTTTTATTTTTCGCATATATCTAACAATATTTATGACTATATTTCTCAAGTGTTTCATTTTTTAAACTACCTCTCTTATGTTTCGCCCCCACTAGAAAAATATTCTGGCACCGCCACTACCAATAAGATGACTACATGAGCATGTTAATTCTTATCTTTAAGATTTAATTATATCAAAATAATTTTAAAGTACAAAAAATAAAAGTGAATAAATTAGTGTCAATATCTATAGGTATAAATTGAGTAAATGTTGGTTGATAGGTTGCTCTAGTTTGAAGTCAAACTTGTAATTTTGTAGTTATTAAGTCAGCAATTTGGCTAAATTGACTGTTATTGTCCCCAATAATACAATATTTTAAAACATTTAAAAGTGGTAGGAAGTCCTAATGTTTAATAAAATTGTATTATGTTTTTTATTAGTGATGATATAAAAAGAAAAGAGCATAACTGAAATACACACGAAATTATGTTATATTACAACTCATTTCGTTGGTACGTAATAGTTAGTTTTCTTTTAAATTTGCTTCAAAATAATACCAAACTTTCTAATTTAAACACTAATAACTTCTGCGTCATTTATAAAAACTTTTTCAAGACACACGACAATATATATAATATTTCTAGTTTAGTTGTTCACTACTCCTTTCATCTCATTTTTTCGCAGAACATTTTTTTTTTTTAAATTTTGGGGTTAGATAATAGTCAAATAGTGAACCATTAAAAAAATTCAATTGAATCTTGAATCTGCAAAAATGATGCAATTGGCATTTTAATATGTTACCATCATGTAATTTGTTAAATTTTATTTATTTGATGACCTCCGAATGTGATTGATGTGTCTTCTTTATTAACCCAAAAATAAATAAATAAATAAATGCGCACACACACAAAGCTTGGACGCCTTCATTAGGATAGTAGAAGGTCACTGGTGGTTTCATCTAGTGTTAGACGAAGAAGTTCATTGAAAACTTCGATTAGTGCTAGACAAAGAAGTCAACATGCAACACTTCTCCTTTCCCATGAGATTGATTTTAATACCAAGTTGAGTCATGCGCTCTATTTCATCTAAAAATATAAATTGATAGTTAAATTACACATTTATATTTATATATTATATGCTCAACATAATATGGAAAAAGAGACATAATTGTTCACCGATAAGCGATAGCCATGGCCATAGTTTTTTTTACAAAATTTGATCACCAATTTTTAGTTTTTATTACAAAAAAATAAATAAATAAATAAATAAATAAAACCTGCTTCAACCCTAACCATTATATTTTGATGCCACACAGGCTTTAAATATAGTATTAAAATATAAAATAGCATAACATAATTTCGAAGTTAGAACATCCATAATAGTGATTTTTATTTGATTTTTGACAGAGAAAAATTAAATTCCTTGCAAGAACATAAATTGTGTCAGAAATTATTACAAAAAATGGCAAGCGCGCACTGCCCGCCCCAGTTAGCGCGTGGGGAGCTGAGGCGCTTCAGAGTAGCCGCCAGCTGACAACAACTCTGAAGTTTTCAACCGTCAATTCCTTCTTCTTTTTTTTTTTCTTCTAATAAACTGTTAAATTATTTTTATATTTTTTTGCTTTTCTTTTTCTCTTCTATTTTTATCTCTCCTACATGCCACCTAAAAAATTATGCAAAATTTCTAACTGATATGGATGCTCTTAGCAGTAACATTGCTTTTACATGCAAAATCAAGTAAAAATGACTTAATTACATTATTGTTGCTAGTTTAAGGGTTGAATTGAAGTTTATATATATATATATATATATACACACACACACACATTAAGCTATTCTTTCAAATACTTATGATTCTTTATGTAGTATATGTTCTATACATTTTCAAATATTTTCAACCCAAAGAATCTAAGCCACCATCACCAGGGTTCAAACCGATTACCACCCATTTAGAAGGAAGAAGGATAACCAGGATGACATCACACTATATGCTAACTTCTCTGATTGCTAACTTTTCTAATTTAAACACTATTAACTTTTTATTTTATTTTTAATAATTTATCATTTTTTTTATCTTTTTAGATTATCCTTATAACTTTTTACTTGGTGAGCGAGTCTTATTCAATTTCAAAGTTAAAAAGTGAAAGATAAATTTTAAAAAGTAACACTTCATTTGTTGTTGTAGTTTTTTTTTTTTTTTAATTAAAATTAAAAAACGACCATACTAGTGAACTCCATTGAAACAGAATTTATTTTGTAGCAAATATTTGTAGCAATCAATCCGTTGCAATATTATATTTGCAACTTAAATTTTTCCACTGCAAATGAATTATTTTAAAAAAGGTAAAAAAAAATAAAAATAAAATAAAATTTGCAACCAATGCAATTTTACGTATAATACATTTCCTGCATGTGTTTCACACCCAATTTTGGCGTATTTTCTATGTTTTGCGCCATGGTTGTAACGAATTGCAATGGAATACAAAATGGTCACAAATTTTGCTGTAAATCATGAATTTTCCAATAGGGTAAGCATAACTAATACTCAATTCAAACCCGTAAATATGTGACGAAAGGAGTATCTTTTAGGGAAAGTCGTCTATAATACTTTTGCGTATAATGTCTTTTTTTTTTTCCAAAAAATAAAATAAAAATAAATGTATGTTTTTGTTGCATAATAATTCCTTTTGAGATAAAGATCAATTAAGTCCTCCAACCAACAAAAATCACAATTAACCTCTCAAACTTAAAAAAGTTTCAATTGGTCCTTCAAGCTCAATTACCAATTTTTTGGGCGTTAACTTCAAGTTGAATGTCACGTGATTATGACATGACTTATTTAGAACAAAAAATTATTAATAATATTTGATAGGGAATATACCCCGGCCTACGGTTCCTCTCGTCCCAAGGACCTGATCGGGCCCGAATCCCCTCGAGGCCTGGGCCGTTTCCCGACCTGAACCCACCAGAGATCATCACCTGGCTGACCCGACCTGAAGGATTACCGAGCCGGTGGATTGACGAGCCGTTATCCTATATTCTCTGTGCTTAGTTCCGACCTGATTGCTCGATAGCGAGACCGAGCGCATGTACTCTGCGTCTCAACTTTTCCCAATAAGCAATAGCCCATCAAATATCTTCTTACACATGTACGTCTCTCCTAAGCCTACCAGATTACCGAGTGCATAAAGGGCACGTGATACACATACTGGGCTCCTGGCATGTGTTCCCTCAAAATCCCTATAAATACCCTGGGACAAATGATTAGGAGACTTTTGGCACTTCCCACACTATTACTACCAGCTCGGGAACCTCCGACCCTAGCCGTCTCTTCCCGAGCCCGATACATTATACTGAAAGACATATGACTGTACCCCAATACACTACCGATCACATACGAATATAAATACTTGGTGGAATTTACCCCATCAATATTTTTTAAAATTTATTTTATATATTTTTCTTTAGTTTTTAAATCTTTATGGATAAAAAAAAAAAAAAACTAAATTGCAAATGTGTTAACCCTAACTTGCCCCTACTTTGAAATCGTTACGTTGCAGCACCTTCATTGTTGAAGCAGTCACTAGCGACACAACAACTGTTCTCGCCTTCTTTTGGAAGAGGCAATTACGACGCTAGTCACCTCTTTCTTTATTTCAGGAGATGTTATCTAGAGGAGTAGACTAGTCTCATCATCACCTCTTCTAATTTTAGAAGAGGCTACTAGCAATGTTAAGTTGTTGCCTTTTTCCATAAAAAAGAGGGAGGCAATGTCGTCACCTCCTTCTAGATTTGGAAGATGTAAAAAGTATCACTATTGTATGTTAAAGATCTTTAGAAGAGGTATTGAGCATTACGCCATCGTCGTCATATACTCTTCTTCCAAAAGAAAGAGGTAGCGGTGTCATTGTTAACAGTGGATGTAGCATTGTTAACAGCGGAGTCGGGTCGGGTCAATGTGCAAATGTAACATTTATATGCACAAATGACATACTTATATGTTCAAATGTAATACTAATCATGAATAAAAATTTTGTTACTTATTAGGGTAAATGTAATACTTTTGAGGGAAAATACAATACTTTTACATTTCGATTTAAAAGTATTACATTTTTCCTCAAAAGTATTATATTTGCCCTTATAAGTGAGAGGCACTTGTCAACATTACTTATTATGAAAAATGTATTACTTTTTCTCTTTTAAGTAATAAAAATTGTATTTTTGATTAGTGTTATGTTTGAGCATATAAGTGTAAGATTTGCACATATAAGTATGACATTTGCATGGTGTTTTGACCCGACCCGACCCGTCTCACGAATGAGGATCCGTGAGACGGTCTCACACAAATGTGACCCTTATTATTATTATTATTATTATTATTATTAAAGGCCATGTAATCAAAGATCATGCTATTAATTTTTTACTATTAACATGTTTGTTACATGTAAAAATGTTTCAAGGGTTCAATTGAAACTTTTTTGTAGTTTGAGAGCTTAATATATTATTGTTTTTCGCAAATTATATTGTGGACCATGGTCCACAATGCATTGTGGACCATGATCATGACTGATATTGTAGTTGTGTTGAATGGATAGTGTAGTTGTGTTGAAAAGATACTGTAGTTGTGTTGAAAAGAAACTGCAGTTGCGCGGAACAGATCAGAGACCGTTTATCAGCTCAACACAACTGCAGTATCCTTTCAACACAACTGCAGTATCCCTTCAACACAACTGCAGTATCAGTTCAACACAACTGCAGTTCCAGACGGATGACATGGCCTCTGTTCCGCGCAACTGCAGTTCCCTTTCAACACAACTGCAGTATCCGTTCAACACAACTGCAGTATCAGTTTAACACAACTACAGTATCAGCCATGATTCATAGTCCACAATGCATTGTGGACCATAGTCCACGGTATAACGACTGATTGTTTTTGTCATATATAGTTAAAGAGTTCATTTAACTATTATCTCTTTTTTCGTATTTTTCCAACTTAGTTAATATGACGAAAATTTCTATATTCTTCCCTCTTTGGAAATAAGCTATTGTATATTTGAGTAAAAGAAGTTATATGTAATTACTTTTGTTTTTTCTACTTTATATATGTGTTCTATATAGGCTGTGGCATCGTTTTAGACCCAGACTGTAGCTATACCATGATTCAAATATGTAATGTGTTATAGCTAATTGAAAAGGTGTTCGATGTCTTAAGTCCAAAACAAACATACATAACATGATTCCATCTAGGAATTGTAAAATCATGACAATTTTATTGCAAGGAATCACCAATTTTATTATAATGTATTTTTCATAGTTTTAAAAATGAATTTTCATGTTTAATTATTTTGTTTGCACGACAGTCGCGACTTAAATACACATTCTTTTAGCTCATAACTTAATTACATGTCTTTCCAAGAAGTAGGAGGTCTTTTTTTAACCTTTTTTTTTGAATACTACTGACTCTACAATGCAATATCTCTCCATAATTACTACTTTCTCAACCTACTAAAGCACAAAAAGTCAATACTACATCCACTAAGGCTCGAACTAACCCATGACCTCCCATTTGTGAGTCTCTTTGTGCTACTAGACTACAAGGTATTAACGGTGTGCTTAACCTATTATACATAGAAATTCATAAAGAGACATCTATTAAAATATAATACTCCATTATAATAAATGCATATTTCTTTTAATTTTGTTCGTTGTCTTGCATTTGACTCTACATCGCAGGAATTGAAGATGCATGCTTAAGAAACATCAAGTTTTTAAACCAAATTTTAGATAATTAATATTTAAGAAAATTTTATGACCATGTCACCAGTGTTGTATCATGTGTCTTGTTATTAGTGACATTAAAGAAAAAAAAAATTCAACTTATTAAAAACACCAAAATTCAAATTTATATATTAAAACTCAAATTTGATTAGGATAATCAATATGTAAAATATACATGTATAAAACTTCTAATTAAATAATTTCTTTCAAAAAACTTCTAATTAAATAATCCCCTAATTCTACACTTGAACACCTAAATATTCCATTGCAAAGCTTTTGAAACTCAAATGACTTGTCTTTTTTTTTTTTTTTTTGAATACAATCTGTTGAAGATTACAAAGAGTCAATTTTGATATCTCCTCCACTGAGACTCGTACTCATGACCTCCCATCTGAGGGTAGCCACTACATGTCAATTGAGCACAAGGTGCTTGGCCACCGACTTGTCTTTAAAAAGGACTTTTATGTAGCTTTAATACAAAATTATTGTACGACTTGATATTCAAGAGAGAATATTAATTTCGAAAGCTGACATTTTTCATTGAATTATTAAGAAATAAAACTTTTCTTTTATCTCTCAATTACACCGTACCAATATAATAGTCACTTCTTGTTTCTCAACTGTCTGTTAATTAAGTGGCATTTAATTTTTTTTTTCAATTGTCTACGAAATAACTTTTGTAACCTATGGCCTAAGTCTAACAGTACAAAACTCAAGAACAAAAAAGTTACCTCACAAACAATTTATAAATGAAAAGTAAGAGCAGAGATATAATTGATAAATAAAAAATGTTACGGAGTATTTCTCTAAAACTTAGAAACATAATCGTTTTCCCCATTAATTTTGAAGCTTAAGAAGTTGTGAATCTTTAATTAGAGCTGTTGAAACGGGCTGGCAGGACGGGGCCCGCTATAAATATGCAGGGACAGGCTAAAAAGCCAGCAAATATATGAGCCTAAAATAGGGCGGTCTGGCCTGCGTGCCTTGGCGGGGGGCTTCCAAATTTTAAAAGTTTTATATTAAAATTAAAATTAATATGAAAAAGTTAATAAGTGTATACTAAAATAATTTGAATAGTTTAAACATATATTAATGCATTTGTGATTTGTTGAACAAAATAATAACTAATATAGGTTATATAGTAATAAGTCCTAATAAATAATCAAATGCATAATATGTGACTCTATAAGGCAATAACAAATAATTTATACAATATATACTACTTACTAATACATTTTTTTCAATATAAATTAACATATATTTATATATATAATAATTATATAAAATGATGTATATATACACTAATATTAATAATGTATACATAATATGCGGGCTTGACAGGCCCCTACCGGCCTGCCAAGCTTGCCTCACCAATGCCCGCCATTTTATCGGGAAAGATTTTTAATACGAACTATAAAATTCAAAGTCCACTCTTCTTTTTTTTTTTTTTGTTTTTTTTTTTGTTTTGTTTTGTTTTTGTTTTTATTTTGTTTTTTCTTTTTTCTTTTTGAGCGGGACGGACTAGCCCCGACTTGGTCATCTTTAATGGGTGGGAAGGGAATTGATGTGGAGGTGATGAAGTTAAGAGTTGGGTTAAATACGAATAGAGAGAGTTACATGAGGAAATCCTTCCTTCTTTCCCATGTGAGATGTGGGTCCCACGACAAGCAACAAGGTTATTATCAACAACGAGCTTGAATATGTAGTATGCAAGCTGGAAATGAATGTAGCCATTAAGAATGTTGAGGCATGCATTAATGGATATTAGTTGGACACGGATTGCCAACTCTTTATCATATGCAGTGTCAACAAATTTCTTTTGGGGGAATTACTATTTTGATCCCTCAATTATTTTTTAACTGTCAATGTAATCTCTAATTTTTAATTAAAATTAATTTAATTTTTAAATTATTTAAAATTTCATTAATTAAACCCTTCAAGGATCAAATTGACGAAATTTTAAAAATGAGGAAGTCACTATTTTGGTCCATCAGAAGGGTTTAATTGACAAAATTTTAAACAATTCGCTGATCAAATTAATTGAAATCGAAAACTAGGGACTACATTGATAATTAGGAAACAATTGAGAGACCAAAATGATTATTCTCTCTCTTTTTTTTTTTTGCCTTCTTTCTCCCTTATTAAGATTTATGCATCTAGGGATGAATGTATGTAAACCTTCAGTGCCCCGGAAGCAACCTTATCACGCACGAAATGGTAATCAACTTCAACGTGTTTCGTCCGTACATGAAACACCGGATTGGCACACATGTACGTAGCCCCTAGATTGTCACACCATAAAGAGGGTGGAGCAGATAGCGGCACACCAAGCTCATCCATAAGAGACACAACCCAAGTTACCTCAGCTGCAAGCCTGCAACATCCGCAAGACCTTTATACTCAGTCTCAGTCGATGAGCGTGCCACGGTGCGTTGCTTCCGGCACACCCAGTCGATGAGCGTGCCACGGTGCGTTGCTTCCGGCACACCCAAGAAACCAAGTTGTCGCCCAGATAAACAGAAAAGCCGCTTGTAGACTTCCGATCAACTGTGTCACCGACCCAATCAGAATCGGAATACCCATGCAAGACAGAGGTCCGAGAGGGTCGTAAGCGCAATCCAAACTGAAGCGTAGCTTTGACATACCGTAAGACACGCTTCAGCATGACCCAATGAGACACGGTTGGCGAGTGCATATGTTGACATAACCGATTGACCGCATAAGAGAGATCAAGCCTAGTCACAGTTAAATACTGCAAAGCCCCAGCTAAACTCCGGTACAGAGTAGGATTTTCATACGGGGTGTCAGACAAAACAGCCTCACAAGCTGTAGATAGAAGCGTAGCAAGGGGCTTACAGTCCACTATACCAGCCCGATTCAGAATATCTGACATGTACCTGCGCTAAGAAAGAACATAGCCACCATCTACCGGCACAGTTTCAATACCTAAAAAGAAGGTAGGAGATCCCATATTAAGGATCTTAAAAGCAGAAGCCAAGCTTTGCAGCAGTGCATTAACGGCAGCAGAGTCACTGCCCATTACGAGGATGTCGTCCACATAAACCATAATAAACATCATAGTCCCAGCAACAAAACGATGAAACAAAGATATGTCTGTCTTAGAAGACCTGAACCCCACTGAAACCAGAAAGTCATGCAGGCGTTTGAACTAGGCCGGGGGGCCTGCTTCAAACCATACAAAGAGCGCTGGAGTAGACACACATGATTAGGGAAGCGCAGGTCCGAATAGCCAGGCGGCTGCTTCATATAAACCGTCCCTGCCAAATGCCCATTCAGGAAAGCGTTGTGAACATCCAACTGATGGAGAGACCAACCACCGGATATAGCCAAAGAAAGCAACAAGCGGTCCGTGGTAGGCTTAACTACCGGACTGAAGGTGTCGAAGAAGTCCTCACCAGCGACCTGATTAAAGCCTTTCGCAACCAGGTGAGCCTTAAACCGCTCAATAGAACCATCCGCTTTACGCTTCGTCCAGAACACCCACTTGAAACCTACTACATTCATATCAGGAGGGGCCGGGACCAACCGCCAAGTCTGATTGTGAAGGAGAGCATTGAATTCATCATCCATCGCAGCACACCACTCAGGATGCAGAACCGCCTGAGAGTAACAAGTGGGGTCACTGCCAGCGACCAACAGGGCCTGGAACGGGGAAGTAGGCTCCATGTGCCGAAGATGTATAGGATGAGACCGAGGCGGTGGAGGACTAGACTTAGCCCTGGTTCGGCACGGTCTCGACGTAGCAACACCAGTCCCTACTGCCGGACCTGGAGGAAGAGAGTCAGAAGACGCAGGCACAGACATAGGCACAACAAGCGGATCAACCAACACGCCAGCACCCCAGGGCGGAACGGGCGAACCGGAAGAGCCCTGCACAATAGGAGAACTAGCAAAGGGAAAAACCCCCTCATCAAAGTGAACATGCCGATAAATAAATATCTTACCCATATCAAGGTCCATGCACCGATACCCACGAAACGAAGACGGATAACCCAAAAACACACAAGCAGAAGACCGAAATGCAAACTTGTGTGTATTATATGGGCGAAGATAGGGAAAGCACAAGCACCCAAACACACGAAGATGAGAATAGGAAGGATTGGTAGAAAATAGTTTATGGAAGGGACTAACCATATTATAGCTGAGGATGACAACTGATTAATTAGGTATACGGCTGCCTCAAATGCGTAGTCCCAATACCGAAACGGAACAGACCTTTGAGCAAGAAGAGCGAGACCAGACTCGACAATGTGTCTGTGGTGTCGCTCGATGATATGAACCTAGTCCAAGGTTAAAATAAAGATGGAGTATTGTCCTAAGATAGCTCCCAAAGTAAGGATAGAGATGGATCGAAATACCTTAGACCTCACAAGAAACCCTTAGTCTCGAATCCTCAAAGACTTAGAAGAATCCCATTGTAGCTTCAAGTACCTCGATGATGCAATCTTCAATCAACTAGAGTCGGATCTAGTTTCCTTCGATTCAAGAACGAGTCCACGAACCTAAATCTAAGGTTGAAGAAAGGAAGATTGATTCGAGTCCACGAATCAATTTGCTAGTTGAGTCCACGACTAGCCACTAATTGAGTCCACAATTAGGTATAAGGTTTCTTACACAAGTGTAAAGAAAAACTTAAGAATTTTATTGAATGAAAGCGTTTCCTAGACTGATATGATTGTTCCCTATTTATAGGTATAGGGACATCATTATAATCCTAAATATAATGGGAAAAAGAATCCTAAACCTAATCTAGAAAGCAAGTAAATATAGTCCTATTTAGAAAGGGATTTAAGGAATCCTTTCTAAATACAAACTAGTGTTTTCTCTTTCATGCCAAACAATTTAAAATAATGATGACAAAAAATATTGGGCTTGACTTGGGTTTCCACCATCTTTGAACATAACCAATGAAGAGTTGCCTTAATTGTTTGGACTTGGGCCTTGTGATTGGCCCAATTGATACACTTAATGGATCTTCATTATGTTGGGATCCATCACTCGACACGCCCATTTTGCTCATGAGTGTAAGCGCATGACTTGCGATGGTCAATGCCAAGAGAAGATAAGACAAAACTTAATTTAATATACTCACCCCCTAAATCAGATTGCACAGACTTAATCTTACGAGAGAATTGATTTTCAACTAAAACACGAAACTTATGAAAAACGGCATACAAATCAGATTTAAGACGTAATGGAAATAGCCAACAGTAACACGAAAAATTGTCCACAAACAGAATGAAATAGCGAAAACCAGTCATAGATAAAATAAGCGCAGGGCCCCAAATGTATGTATATATTAAGTCCAATACAGTGGAACTAGTTGAACTAACACGAGGTAAAGAAAAACGCGAAGACTTGCCTAACTGACAAGGCGAACATAACTGAGATGAACGTAAATCAAATGTACTAACTAAGCAACTACGCAACACTTAACTCAATACCCGAAAATGCGGGTGACCCAAACAACGATGCCGCACACTCGATGGAGCCCGGGCAGACAGAAACGCAGCAGGCGGAGAGGAAGACATAGGAAGCTGTAACGTGTATAGACCACCCGAAGTTGGACCCCTAAGCAGCGGAGTTTTGGTGACGATGTCCTTTATCACAAAAAAAGAAGGGTAGAATTCAAAGAAGACATTATTTTCCCGGGCAAATCTTTGAACAAATAGTAAAGAATTGGACAATTGAGGAACAACAAGCACATTAGGTAAATTAAGACACCGAGAAGCAGAAATTCGGGCATGGCCAATACGGGTAATAGGCAAACCTTCTCCGCTTCCAACACGAAGCGAGTCCGAACAGTGATAAGCCTGCATTTCTGTCAGGGCATCCTCCGACGGCGAAGCGTGATGCATGGCTCCGGTATCCGGAAACCACTAGGAAGCAGCGCCTGGATCACCAGAAGCAATAGCGGCAGCCACGTGAACCTGAGGAGCAGCAGAGTCGGAGTACCGCCTGTAGCAATGGACGACCGAATGTCCATGAGCTCTGCAGATTTGGCAACGCTGTCCACGGCCACCACGACCAGAACGACCAGACCTCCCTCCTCCACGCGAAGAACCGCGACCACGCCAGGCAACATCGTCACCAGTGTGTCGACCACCACCTGGACGCCGCGAGACCATAGTCGCTGGCGGAGACTCCATCGTAGGAAACAGGTCATCGCTGCTAATGAACTACTGAGCTAACAACAAATCAGAAAGTTGTGCAATACTCACCGGGGAACCAGCAGTAACCAAGGAGGAAGCCATAGCCCGGAACTCTGGGCGCAGTCTTCTGAACACATAGAGGTTCTGCGTATCCAACATTACCGGTTGCCCGGCCATTGCAAGCTCTTCCACCAACACCGTACCTTTGCACGACCCAGGTATTCCGCAGGCGTGCTATCCCCTTGTCGCAACCCCTGTAACTGAGCAAGAAGACCAAGAGACCAAGCACGAGTGGTAGACTCGAACGCGTTCTCGATCTCCTTCCATAGCAGACACGAGGTGGAGTGACCAAGTGCGAGATAGAGGACCTCCTCCGAGAGAGATGCCACCAACATAGACAAGATAGCCTGGTCTTGCTAAACCCAGGCGCCTACTGCCGGATCAGTAACAGCCACAGGCTCCGGCGTAGCGTCAGAAGTGGTCGCCGGCGGCGGCGGCGGCGTCGGGTAGGGATACGAATCGTCGACATATTTGAGCAGACCCTGACTGCGGAGAAAAGGTAGCATTTGAGCATGCCAGTAGAGATAATTCTTGGAGGAGAGTTTGATAGACACGAAGTGATGTGCCGAGGAAAGTGATGGCGGAGCAATCGCCAGAGAAGGAAGAGGGACACCAGCGGAGAGAGTTCGTTCGGATGAGGCATCAGATTGCGTGTGAGCCATGATCAGAATCGAACAACGCACGATGATACCAAATGAATGTACGTATATTGAAATGAATAACAATAGGAATACAACTATCAACTAAATACAAGGAGAATACTAAATGAGATAGAAGTCTATACATATTGAACTACAAGAGTCCTTTTACTAGGTGCACCACTTATAACGTTATGTGCAACTAGTTATAACATTAGGTGCACTTAGTATTGAGCTCAGCGTACATTTTACTTGAACCTGTAATACATTTTACTTGCACTTGTGCACCTATTTTCACTTACAAGCGCAAGTAATTTACCTTGTTAACATTCATACACCTAGGTGCAACCTATGTGCACATAATTATAACATTACGTGCACCTAGTTATAACATTAGGTGCACCTAGTTATAACATTAGGTGCACCTAGTATTGATGCTCAGTGTACAATTTACTTGCACTTGTAACACATTTTACTTGCACTTGTGCACCTATTTTCACTTGTAAGTGCAAGTAATTTACCTTGTTAACATTCATGTACCTAGTTATAACATTAGGTGCAACTACATCTGTAACACCCCGACTCGGCTATACCGTACATCCGGAGTAATTACTGCCACACTTAGAATGAAGTCTATCAATTCCTAATAGAATTCGTTCTAAATGCACAGGCTAAAAGAAGAATTTGGTTCACACAACTAAAACTTACCAGAACATACACTTCCTAATATATATAAACATCAAAAGATATATATTTATATATATATATATCGATCAACCGTTAATATTTACATAAGTTTTAGTAGGGTTAACGTAAGCTAAACTAGATCCCACTAGCCATCTAATATCTATCATGGCTATCAAAAATATATACACCAAAAAGAGTTTGATTTCTTTTTAAAACAGGGACACAACCTACTCAAGGAGATGATATACCGGTCCACAGAAAGTTACGTTCCCCACACAAGATGCCATTCACCCGCAAACCAGGTGATATGGTCCAGGAAGTTGCACGGGGTAATCACCATCATCCACTCATCCCACCCTTCCGGAGGACTAGGGTCCCACGGATAAGGGTAACGCACAACAAACTCTAGAGGGTCACTCTCCTCT
Source organism: Ipomoea batatas (assembly GCA_002525835.2). Lineage (NCBI taxonomy): Eukaryota > Viridiplantae > Streptophyta > Magnoliopsida > Solanales > Convolvulaceae > Ipomoea > Ipomoea batatas. Next base: position 7,707,735 of record CM008337.1, on the reverse strand, counting down.
ATCATTTAATAGGGTAAAAACCATAGCTCGCCTGAACAACATCAATGAAAGTCAGCGGGCTACTAGGGAACAAAGGCATGCCAGGGTCCGTCCGTAAATCAGAAACAAAAGCATGGTCAGTAGCAGACATGGGGTCAAGATCAGGAACCGGATCAAAGACATCAACTGGGTCAGGGGCGTAGACAAGGTTTGGAGCATATACTGAAGCCGGAGGATCTGGAGCGTAGCCCGGAGCATACGGGTCATCACCCGTCAGAAAGTGCGTATAGTCCTCATAGTCAAGGAGGAGAAACATGAACTCTAATGAATTATTAGAGTTCTCTGGGCTGCACGAACCCACACTAGACAGCATCTGATAAGAAACACAATGAAGTGTAGTTAGCACGACGGCTAAGTAAGGAAATTCATTGCCACTCAAGCGTAGACAAAGGTTTTAAAATATGATAGCAATATAAAAGCTTATAAAGTTTTTACCTATGCTTTGGAAATTTATCTGCAACCAAACAATACATAGCATAGCATAACAGTATATATATATATAAGGGATATCACATAAATTTTCCTTCATATCAAGTATAAGGACATATTAGTCACTCCAAGTTATAAATACGTATATTTTAGACAAGTAAATAAACTTCCCATTTCAAGAATTTCAGCCTTTTCCAATTAGAACCGCAGCTCTAATTCTTTTAATTACCTGAACCGCAGCTCAGTATAACAATAGTTTTTATAATAAAAAATTACTTAGTTCCCCCCTGGATACGCATGAGGCATCATTTATGAACATTTCTCAATTCCCCTTTTTAAACCTTGGGCTATGGCATTCTCCAACCTTCCCATAGGTCTCCTTATCCCAACCTCGGGCCATGGCACTCCAGCCCTCCCGTAGGTCCAACCTTATTCCAACCCCGGGCCATGGCATTTAAGCCCTCCCGTAGGTCCCCACCTTGTTCCAACCCCGGGCCATGGCAGTTAAGCACTCCCGTAGGTCCCTTTCTCAAAATCTATGCAACATATCCAGAAACTAAGATTTTCAAAACATTCTTTCTTTCCTACACATAATTAGTATTTTCTTTCCACATCTCAAACATTTATTTCATTAAAAAACAAGCTGATTTGCTTATAGGCCTTCAAGTATTATGACACAAGCATACTCAAACATTTAACCAAAAATAATACTGTGGAAAAACAATTTAAACATAGTTTGAAACCGTACCCAAATTTTCTAAAAAATAAAATCTGGACAGAACATTCTGGACGCCTGTGGACGCATGGTGGACGCGCGTCCACCTTGGCGTCCACACCCACGGCTTCTTCTCCTATTTTTCGAAACACACTGGACACCAGTGGACGCACGGTGGACGCGCGTCCACTGGGGCGTCCACACTTACAGCTGTGTCTTCAAAAAAACTGGACACCAGTAGACGCACGGTGGACGCGCGTCCACGGTGGCGTCCACACACACGGCAGTAGCTTCCTGGGCAGCAAAACAGTGTAAAAACACCTATTTTTAACATTTTTTCCTTGACATTAATTTATATGGGCATAAATATAGTATATACATGCATGCATACGTTAAAGTCATGCATATCAAGAGTAATATTAAGCTCAAACACATATTTTTACATAGAAATTAACTAAGAAGTTAAAGCTTAACACATAGTTTTCATATTAAATTCCTAACCCCATAATATATGTACCTATACAATTGTCCATTTTCAAGTGACTAGCCAACTTAAGGAATTTCCTGACCTTTTTAGAAGCTTTAGAACGAAGCAACCGTTGAGGTTCTTTATTCCCAAAAATCCACCGAAGGTCCTAAACAATTTCATCATAATAATAACATTCTCAAGAGTTCTTACTTTATGATTAAATCTTAGAAAGAGTTCTAACTCACTAAACCAAATAACTTACTTGGTGTTGAAGAGCTTGAAGGTTTTAGGCTATGGAGTTTTCTTTGAAGATCAACAATGGAGATGAAGAATTATGACCTACACTCTCTCTCCTCTCCTTATAATTTTCGGCCAAGGGGGAAGACTCACAAAATCTTGGAGGCCAAGTTAATATGATCTTATCCAAAGGAAATTATTATTTAATTCATAGTAATATTTGAAGAATAGGATTTCCTAGACAGTTAGGGATTAAATCAGATGAATCTTTGGTGGAAAATAGCTTAATTCGGGAAATTCTTACTACCAAAATTATTCTAAAATTAATCCCGATATTAATCACCTGAATTAGGAATTTTTCAGTACATTGCGAAATTTAGCGGTTTGCAGGCTCGTACCAAGATCCTACCCTATAACTCGTCTAATATCAACCTTAACTAAGTAGGATGTTCATACTTCATCAAATTGTGCATAATAATCCATTTCCTACGGAAATTTGAACCAATTATGCGTCCTTAAAATTTTCACGGTTCGTGCCTGGTACGTAGTTCGTAACTTATTAATAACTATCCTTAATAATTAAATTCTCAGAAAATACCGGGGTTCATTTCATAAATATCGTAAAAAAAAATATTCCTCGAATCTCAAAACTTATCAGGATAGGGGGTTTACAGTCTACCCTCCTTAAAAAAGAGTTTCGTCCCTGAAACTCACCCTTAGTACCCTTGTTCGCTAAGTAACCACTTATGTACCTTTATCACACATAATGGATCCTTAGCATACCTAGCTATAGTACGCAAATCGTTTTATAGATAAGTAAATTAAATCTTACGCACCTGAATTAAATAACTCTGGATAGCGTTCCCTCATAACGCTTTCCAATTCCCACGTGGCTTCTTCCGGACTATGATTCGACCATTGGACTTTGATCATTTTGACCAATTTTTTCCTCGTATCTCGGGTTTTAAAATCCAAGATCTGAATTGGTCTTTCTTCGTATACTAACGAATCATCTATATCCAACTCCTCAGGTTCCAGTACATGAGATGTATCAGGCACATACTGCTTGAGTTGAGAAACATGAAATACATTATGTACCCGGTCAAGCTCAATCGGTAGGGCCAGTCGATAGGCTAAATTTCCTATGCTTTCTAAGATTTCGTATGGTCCTATATAACGAGGACTCAACTTCCCTTTCTTCCCAAATCTTTTGACTCCTTTAGTTGGTGAGATTTTTAATAGCACCTTTTCTCCAACTTGATGTTCGGTGAATTGTCGTTTCAAATCGGCATAGGACTTTTGACGATCTTGTGCGATTTTCATCCTTCCTCGAATGGTTTTGATTGCTTCAGTAGTCTCTTGTAGGTATTGAGGTCCAAGTATAACAACATCGCTTTTGTCACTCCAACACAGAGGACTTCGACATTTTCGCACATACAGCGCTTCATAAGGAGCCATTCCTATACTTGTATGATAGCTATTGTTATAGGAAAATTCTACTAAATCCAACTGCTCGTCCCATGCTCCTTGGAAGTCAAGTACACAACCTCTGAGCATATCTTCCAATGTCTGTATCGTTCGTTCCGTTTGGCCATCGGTGGCAGGGTGAAAAGCTGTACTTAACTTGAGTTGCGTTCCCATTGCCATTTGCAACGCTTGCCAAAAACGTGATAGAAATTGTGAGTCTCGGTCTGAAACGATATCTTGCGCTACTCCGTGATATTTAACCACGTGTTTAATATAAGCTCTTGCTAACCTTTCCATTGACCATGCCTTGTTCATTGCGATGAACCTTGCTGTTTTGGTCAGTCGATCGACAATAACCCACACTTGATCATTTCCAGACTTGGTTCTAGGCAATCCTCCTACGAAATCCATCGAGATTGAATCCCACTTCCATTGCGGAATTTCCAATGGCTGCAGTAATCCCCTTGGTTTACTTCTTTCCGCTTTGACCTTTTGACAGTTCAAACATCTAGCCACAAATTCAGCTACATCCTTCTTCATGCCTGACCACCAGAAGTTTTGTTTCAAGTCCTTGTACAGTTTATCCCCACCAGGATGAACCGAATAGGGTGTATAATGGCCTTCCTTCATTAATTGTTCCATTATCTTCTTACACCCTTTTGGTATTATCCACCTTCCTTGGAATCTGACACTCCCATCTGGGTGTAATTCAAATGAACCATGTTTTCCGTTTACCATCCTTTCCTTGATGTTCTTTATCTAATCATCCTCTTCTTGTGCTTGCTTAATTTCTTCAAATAAAGTTAGAGTAGCAGACATATAATATAATTTCATTTCTTCTTCCACCTGTCCACTCATTTTTACCTCCAGATTGAGTCTTTGAAAATCCTTACATAGTTGTTCGGGTAATATCCAAAGAGCGTGGTTTGATTTTTGACTCAAAGCATCAGCCACCTTGTTTGCTTTACCCTCTTGGTATTGAATTTCCAAGTCATAATCTTTAATCAACTCCAACCACCTTCTTTGTCTTAGATTAAGGTCTCTCTGAGTGAAGATATACTTCAAACTCTTGTGGTCCGTGAAAATTTTGCATGAGACCCCATAGAGATAGTGTCGCCAAATTTTGAGAGCAAACACCACAGCTGCTAGTTCTAAATCATGTGTTGGGTAGTTGGCTTCATGGGATTTTAATTGACGAGAAGCATAAGCTATTACCCTTCCATTTTGCATTAAGACACATCCAAGTCCTTTATGAGATGCATCAGTGTACAACTCATAACCTTTTGTTCCAACAGGTAAGGTCAATACTGGAGCAGTTGTTAATCTTTTCTTAAGTTCTTGGAATGCCTGTTCACATTCTTCGCTCCAATTATACTTGGTCGTCTTTTTGAGTAGGTTTGTTAGCGGCCTAGCTATCTTGGAAAAATCTTGAACAAATCTTCGATAATAACCCGCTAAACCTAAGAAACTGCAGATTTCTGTAATTGATTTGGGCGCCTCCCATTCAATCACCGCTCGTATCTTGGCTGGATCTACCGCTATCCCTTCTTTTGTGATTATGTGTCCAAGAAAAGCGACTTCTTTCTTCCAGAATTCGCACTTTGACAATTTTGCAAAGAGTTTCCTTTCCCTTAACATCTGCAACACTACTCGGAGATGTTCCTCATGGTCCTCCGGTGTCTTTGAATAGACCAAGATATCATCTATAAATGCCACAACGAATTTATCCAGATATGGAAGGAAAATTCGATTCATCATGTCCATAAAGGTTCCTGGGGCGTTAGTCACTCCAAATGGCATGACCGTAAATTCATAGTGTCTGTATCTTGTTCGAAATGCCGTCTTAGGCACATCCCCCTCTGCAACTCACACTTGGTGATACCCTGATCGTAAGTCAATCTTTGAAAATATGCCCGCTCCTTTCAACTGATCAAACAAATCATCGATCCTCGGCAACGGGTACTTGTTCTTTACTGTGACTCGATTAAGTTCTCTATAATCGATACATAGTCTAAGACTCCCATCCTTCTTCTTAACGAATAACACCGGTGTACCCCAAGGCGATACACTCGGCCTAATAAATCCCTTCTCTAGTAATTCCGCCAATTGTGCCTTCAATTCCTCCATCTCTTTAAGTGCCATTCGATAAGGCGTTTTCGAGATAGGTGAGGTTCCTGGTACCAAATCGATGGTGAATTCCACTTCTCTCTCTGGCGGCATTTTTGTGAGATCGTCAGGGAATACGTCATGAAATTCGCACACGATCGGAATTCGATCGATCTCTAGTTCTTCTCCTTCGACACCTTGCACTAAACAAAGATATACTTCGCATCCCTGGTGTGCGTACTTCTTCAATTTCTGTGTCGTCAACAAGCTTGACTTAGGTTGCTTGTCAATTCCCCGATATGTTATTCTCCTTCCTTTCGGTCCTCGTAGGACGACCTTTCGTTCGTTGCACAAGATCTGTGCTTTGTACTTATTCAACCAATCCATCCCGAGCACTACATCAATGCCCTCAAGTTCAAAACGAAAGAGGTTTTCGGGACAATTAAATCCGGCTATTTTTATTATAATGTTCTCGTAACCATATCTACAGGTTACTACTATTCCTGAGGTAGTTTTGACATTTAGGTCTAACTCAATAGTAGGCTTTAAATTCAATCTATTAGCAAATGTAGATGATATAAACGAGTTGGTAGCTCCTGTGTCAAATAGCACTAATCCGGGTACTGAGTTTATGAAAAATGTACCAGTTACGGCGTCGCCAGCTTGAGCCTGAGTGCTGTTGACGACGTAGATTCTACCTTGGTTTCCTGTACTGCTCTCTCCCATCACTTGTTTTCCTTTGTGATTGGAGCTCGGTGTGGTGTTCATGGGTCTTCCCAGATTTGCTGGTTGAAAGTTAGTTCGTCTCATTTCTACCCCAGCAGGCTTCTGACCATTGTTCCCGTTAAATCTTCTCCCTTGGTTCACATTTTGCAGAGCTTTCTGTGGGCTGTCTATTTGTCTTTGGCATTCAAAAGACTTGTGTCCAAAAAGACCACACGTGTAACATTTAACTTTCATCCCTTAACAATTTTCCCCGGGATGAATTCTTCCGCACCATCGACAAGTAGAACGATTTCCCCAATTGATTCCTTCCCTTCCCCTACCGGTTGTTGGAGTAAAACTTCCTAGGTTCACCTTCTTGTTTACTGCCGAGAACCTCTGTGGTTTATTATCAGCCTTTCTTTTGCTTCGGCCGTAAACCTCCTGCTGATCCAGATACACCTGATAATGATCCGAGGCTCTATCATATGCTTCTTTCAAAGTAGAGCACATGAATGGCGCGATCATTCCTCTTATGCTCCAGTCCAATCCCCGAACAAACCTTCTTGCCTTGCTTGCCTCGTCAGGTATAATTTCCTGAGCAAAACGCATTAATTCCACATATTGATCATGGTACTCTTGAATTGTTGCTTCCTTCTGTTTCAGTCGAAGAAACTCCTCGCATTTAATCCCTTTTATGCGCTCGGTATAAAATTGCCCCCTCAATTCCACTTTGAACTCTTCCCAGCCAAACTCTGGGTCTTGTAGTATATTAGGTCCAACTGTTGACCACCAGTTGTCGTCAGCTTTCGTCAAGTAGTACACTGCAGAAGGCACTCGCTGATTCGCAGGACAATTCACTGCGTTAAGTAACTTGTCAAACGTCCGAATCCACTCTTCCAAGATCACCGGGTCTTTTTCCCCGGCGTAGTATGGAGGTTGTCGGTTTGCTATAGACTTAGCGATATCGACCCGTGGCTGTCCCAGGTTCTAGTTCTGGACTTGCTGAGCCATCATGAACTCAGCCATTCGCTCCATTGCTTGGGCCATGCGGTCTATCGCCGAAATATTATAGTCGTTACCAACGGGTACATTACGTCACGGTGGCATTCTCACTGAATGACAATTTCAAGTTAGCGTCCACACATAGGATTCTCTAAAAGTTAACTAGTTAAACAATTAGTATAGCAACTTAGATATTACTCAAGTTCTATACCGTACTTCCTAACATTTACTTAAACTTACCCATTAAGTAAGGGCTTCAGTCACAGCATAATGATAATTAACGCATTATGCTAACAGCTTATAATAATCCTAAGCAAGAATAACACATGCAGAAAATCACAGGTATTGTTCATACTTATACAATAATCATAAGATTCTGTAAAGTGGAGGTGAAATACCGCCTTTTTATGCTGCCTGGCTTCCGTTCCAGTCCTACTCCAAAGTTATGCTCCTCAACAACGAGGTTAGGTTAATCTTAACGAACCTAAGCTGACCCGACGTTGGCTCTAATCTAGGGCTCTGATACCAACTTGTAACACCCCGACTCGGCTATACCGTACATCCGGAGTAATTACCGCCACACTTAGAATGAAGTCTATCAATTCCTAATAGAATTCGTTCTAAATGCACAGGCTAAAAGAAGAATTTGGTTCACACAACTAAAACTTACCAGAACATACACTTCCTAATATATATAAACATCAAAAGATATATATTTTTATATATATATCGATCAACCATTAATATTTACATAAGTTTTAGCAGGGTTAACGTAAGCTAAACTAGATCCCACTAGCCATCTAATATCTATCATGGCTATCAAAAATATATACACCAAAAAGAGTTTGATTTCTTTTTAAAACAGGGACACAACCTACTCAAGGAGATGATATACCGGTCCACAGAAAGTTACGTTCCCACACAAGATGCCATTCACCCGCAAACCAGGTGATATGGTCCAGGAAGTTGCACGGGGTAATCACCATCATCCACTCATCCCACCCTTCCGGAGGACTAGGGTCCCACGGATAAGGGTAACGCACAACAAACTCTAGAGGGTCACTCTCCTCTATCATCTCAATAGGGTAAAAACCATAGCTCGCCTGAACAGCATCAATGAAAGTCAGCGGGCTACTAGGGAACAAAGGCATGACAGGGTCCGTCAGTAAATCAGAAAAAAAAGCATGGTCAGTAGCAGACACGGGGTCAAGATCAGGAACCGGATCAAAGACATCAACTAGGTCAGGGGCGTAGACAAGGTCTGGAGCATATACTGAAGCTGGAGGATCTGGAGCGTAGCCCGGAGCATACGGGTCATCACCCGTCAGAAAGTGCGTATAGTCCTCATAGTCAAGGAGGAGAAACATGAACTCTAATGAATTATTAGAGTTCTCTGGGCTGCACGAGCCCACACTAGACAGCATATGATAAGAAACACAATGAAGTGTAGTTAGCACGACGGCTAAGTAAGGAAATTCATTGCCACTCAAGCGTAGACAAAGGTTTTAAAATATGATAGCAATATAAAAGCTTATAAAGTTTTTACCTATGCTTTGGAAATTTATCTGCAACCAAACAATACATAGCATAGCATAACAGTATATATATATATAAGGGATATCACATAAATTTTCCTTCATATCAAGTATAAGGACATATTAGTCACTCCAAGTTATAAATACGTATATTTTAGACAAGTAAATAAACTTCCCATTTCAAGAATTTCAGCCTTTTCCAATTAGAACCGCAGCTCTAATTCTTTTAATTACCTGAACCGCAGCTCAGTATAACAATAGTTTTTATAATAAAAAATTACTTAGTTTCCCCTGGATACGCATGAGGCATCATTTATGAACATTTCTCAATTCCCCTTTTTAAACCTTGGGCTATGGCATTCTCCAACCTTCCCATAGGTCTCCTTATCCCAA
>CM008337.1:7680602-7695064 GCA_002525835.2 Ipomoea batatas | reverse complement strand
CAGGATTTGCTCTAGCTTCGGATTCGAAGATTGGGTTCGTGTGGAAGTAGTAGGATTCTCGGGTGGCATCTGGGTCCACTGGAATCCAATAGTTAATGTTACTGTGATAAAGACTCACCCGCAATTTATCATTTTGCAGGTTGATGATGGGAGAACCAATCCCTAGATGTTAACAGTTGGATACGGTAGTCCTAGTCTCATGCTGCGCAGAAGTCTCTTTACAGATCTACGCCTGCAAGATTTTGGCCCTCACAGTCAATGGCTCACAATTGGAGATTTCAACTCAGTCACAGGCCCCAATGAGGTCAGCAACCCTGATGTTTTTAACCAAGCCAGAAGCACAGATTTTAATGAATGGATTTTCCGGGAGGGTTTAATGGATTTAAACTACCGGGGATCAACGTTTACCTGGGCAAGAGGGGTGAACACTCAGTCCTATAAAGCTGCAAGATTAGACCGTGCCCTTGGAAACTCAGAATGGATGCTTCGATTCCAAGATGCTATGTTAGAGCATCTCCCGATGATGGATTCAGACCACATCCCATTACTTCTAAACACAAATCCAAGTGAAAATCATGGGGGTAGGAAGAAGTTTAAGTTTAATGCTGCATGGACCACCCACCACAAGTTCCTTGAACAAGTACAGGATGTATGGGAAGCAGAAGATGAGCTGGGATTAAACAACAGGCGTATGGCGGAAGCCCTGACTAACTGGAACAAGGAAACATTTGGGAACATATTTCATAGAAAAAAAAGACTGTTGGCCAGGTTAGGAGGGATTCAACGCTCTTTAGCCCAGCACGTGAGGTCTGATCTTATTAAACTCGAAAGGAAACTCCAAAAGGAATTAGAAGTCACACTTCATCAAGAAGAACTGTTATGGTATCAACGGTCAAGGGAGGAGTGGATTACATGGGGGGATCGAAACACAAGGTTCTATCACTTAGCCACACTGACCAGAAAAAGTGCGGTTAAGAGAGGTAGTCTGAAGAATGAGGATGGAAGTTGGATCACAGAGGACCTTCAGATAATCGAACACATACAAACTCACTTTATTAAGCTATTTACTGATGAGCAGATTTCGCAACCACATCAACAGATGTGCAGCCAGTTCCCGGTTCTTAGCAATGAAGAGTGGCAGGAGATAAACAGCCCCTTCACACCAGAGGAAATTAGGAAGGCGTTGTTTGATATGGAACCAACCAAGGCACCAGGACCGGATGGATTTACCGCAATGTTCAATCAAAAAGCTTGGGGTGTAGTTGGAAAATCACTCATAAAGTTTGCAATGAATTTCTTCAACGAAGGGACGCTGCCAGTTGAGTGCAATGATACGTTGATCTGCCTGATTCCCAAAGTCCCTAAACCAGAAACGGTCAATCAATTACGGCCTATTGGGTTATGTATTGTCTCATATAAACTGATAACCAAGGTGATGGCATCAAGACTACAAAAGGGGCTCAAAAAGCTTATTGGTCCATACCAATCAAGCTTTATTCCGGAACGACAAATTTCGGACAATATCCTTGTGTTTCAAGAGGTCTTGAATTCAATGAGGACTAAACAAGGATCAACGGGCTGGATGGTGATAAAAATAGATTTGGAAAAGGCATACGATAGATTGTCGTGGAAATTTATTAACAATACTCTTAATGATGCAGGCTTCAACGATACTTGGAGGAGAAATATTATGACATGCATATCTACTACAAGACTGGCAGTAACGTGGAATGAACTCCAATCTGAGTGGTTTACACCGGGTCGTGGAATTAGACAAGGAGACCCCATATCACCCTTATTATTTGTGCTTTGTATTGAAAAATTAAGTCATATTATATGTGATGCTAGCTTGAAGGGTATATGGAAAGGGATTAAAATCACTAGACATGGCCTCATGTTAACACACTTGCTTTTTGCAGATGACATGGTCTTATTTGGAGAAGCTACACCAACACAAGCTGAAGTGATGAAAAGATGCCTGGATGAGTTTTGTATGATGTCTGGCCAAAGGGTGAATTTCAACAAGTCAAGTATCTTTTTCTCTAAGAATACCCCAGTTGCTGTTCAGGAAGACATATATGCTCTATCTGGAATTCCTAAGGTCGCAAATTTAGGAAAATACTTAGGAATTCCGTCGATCCACGGTAGATTGAAAAACGAGACATTCTCTGGCATTCTGGAAAGGATGCGAAGCAGATTGGCGGGGTGGAAAGCCAAAACACTATCGCTGGCAGGCAGACAAGTGCTGGCACAATCAGTTTTGTCCTCAATCCCCTTCTACATGATGCAAACCACATTAATACCTAAAGGAGTCATCGCGAACATGGAAAAATTAATCAGAGGCTTCTTATGGGGTAATCTGGAAGGGGAGAAAAGGTGCAACTTGATCAGATGGGACATGGTTACTAAAAGCAAAGAAAATGGCTGCCTAGGAATTCGGAAACTTGCTGAAATGAATATAGCATTCCTAGCAAAACTAGGATGGCGAATAATGATGAATGAAGATAGTCTGTGGGTACGAGTGTTCAAAGCCAAATATTCGATTCAATCAATGGATTGCTCGATGTGGCGTCCAAAGACTAATATGTCTAATGCTTGGCGAGGTATACTACTGACAGTCCCTACACTACAGCAAGGCACCAGAAAGTTGGTAAGAAATGGAAGGAACACTTTATTTTGGAAAGTTGTCTAGATAGGTGACGTACCACTACAAGATAGAGCCTTATCTTTGATTCCCCTAACTGAGATGAACAAATCAGTGGCTGATTATTGGGACAAAGGGTGGAAGTGAAGCAGACTCGACAACTTATTACCAAATGAATGTTTATGCAGCATAGCAGCCGCAATACTAACTGGAGAAGACAATGAACCAGACTCCATGGGATGGAAAGGGGGATCGAGCTCAAGCTTTACAGTAAGATCAGCCTATAACATCGCGACAAGTGAGGGATCTCCAGTAGAAGCAGCTAAATGGAATAACATCTGGAAGCTTAAAATCCCAAATCGGATCAAGACTTTCATTTGGCTCGCTAGACATGAAAAAATTCTCACCAATGACAATCGAAGAAGAAGAGGCTTAACTGAAGATGACAAGTGTTGGAACTGCCCCAATGCGATTGAGGACACGGACCACGTGCTGTGCAGATGCCCTATAGCAGCGGAGATTTGGAATGCAGTGCTGTCAAATTATCATATGGCACATTCAGCTAGCCCCTTACTGGAATGGCTAGACAAAGGTATTTCAATTAAGAACTCTGGGAATACCCCGAGTGATGACAAAGTACTATTCGCTATCACACTATGGTGGATATGGAAGTGGCGCAATGATGCCATATTCAGCAATAAGTTAGCCCCCCTGCAGGCCAGAGTAAACTGGATCAGATCTCAATGGATTGAAACAAGCAATGCTTTTATTAAAGTTGAATTTCATATGAATAAGGAGAAACAAAGAAGCTGGAAGAAGATGTGTTGGGCAAAACCGCAAGGTGAATTCATGAAAATGAATGTTGATGGCGCTGTAAATTTGACAACCAATAGAGCTGGATGCGGAGGAATTCTAAGAGATAGCAAAGGAAAATGGAGAGGAGGCTTTGTAAATAATATAGGGGTTTGCACACGTCTCCAAGCTGAGGCATGGGCTCTCCTAAGAGGCATTCAAGTTGCAACTCAACTAGGATGCAGAAAGGTTATATTTGAGTGCAATTCGAAAGAGGTGGTGGATGCCATGAACAAGAATACCATAACAAACGCGATTGCACAGAATATTGTATCAGCCTGCAAGAAAGAGATATGCAGATTTGAAACCTGGAAGATAGTATGGATCGCACGAGAACAAAACGCCACTGCCGACAAATTGGCTGCATTAGCCACAGTATTTGATAGAGGCCTTCATATCCTCAAGGAGCCTCCACAGGTTGTCATTGACACTTTAGAAGATGAGGCTATTGGTTTTCCCAGCTCTTTTTTTTAATTTTTTGATAATGAATAATTTTTTTTGAATAAAGGCATTGTAAACACCGAATTCTAAATTAAAGAAATGCATATGTATTTTTTTTTTGTTGCTGCTAATTTATTTAATTTAATAAGAGTAATTGAGTGTGGTACTTACTTTTCAATAATACATTCTAACACATAGTATATGTTTAACAATTATGCCAACTTTTATTGGGATGTGATTCGAATCTAAGACCTTTCTTATAAAATTTAATGGGTAAGTTAAAAGTTAACGGAATATTCAGTTACTAAAGTTTATACTAACGGAATGTGTGGTTATTTAAGGGAGGAAAATAATATCATAGAGGGTAAAGAAGAAAATCATACAAAATTACTAAAATCAAAATAATATGAACCATTCGTTTAAGTAAATAATTACGACCAATATTTTTTTTGTTCTCGTTAAAACCCTAACTTTATTTGCTCTTATTAAGATTGTACATATGTAGGACCGTTCCATTAAAAAAAAGGGGCCATGTCTAATAGTTTAATTCGGACCTTCACTATTTTTGTTTCAAGATACAATCTAATTAAATATAAATTATAATAGAGTAAAGTTGCAATCTAATATAATAGAGTAAAACGAAAAACACAAAGATAATAATAGAGAGACAAGAACATAGGGGAAAGTGATTTTTTTTAACATTTAGATTTCGCTACAATGATACAAAGAGATATCTATTTATAAAAGTAGGAAACAGAATCCAAAAAAACCTATGAAATATAAAGATAGAAATCTAGAAGATCTAGAAATTCTCTATAACTAGTAATTAAGTCCAAATTCATATAGACTTCAAGTTATTGTATTCTATGACAAAATGAACAAGTAATAAAAATATTTTGTCTAAATATAATGCATAAAATTCAACAAAGAAAAAAAAATTTCAAAGTTTAATTTAAAATTAGCGAATCGCGTAGCTCATGCGCTTGCACGGGCGACGGGTTCTTCTCTTGTCCTTGTTGTAACAGCCCGTAATTTTGTTCAAGCCTTGAGACCGGTAATTATTTCTACCGTGTAATTTATTTGATTTAATTGGGCTTCATTCTTCAAATTGATATATATATATATATATATTTCTTATTCCGGAATTAATTATTTATTCTAAGGCCCAATTCTGGATCCTTATATTTCTTATAAGTAAGAATATTTTGTAATGACCCAATTTATTTATTTTTGAAGGACCAATTTCCTACTTACTAGTATTGTAATAAATAATGCAAGACTCATTCTTTATAAGGGCCCATTATTTATTCTAGTTACCCTAATATAATACATACACTATGTATGTAATGATTTTACTATCCATATAAAAGAGCTTGTATTAATCATTCCTACTCTTTTTCATTTCCCTGCAAAACATTTCCTTCCTACCCTATCATTCCTAAGAACCCTACAATATACACTATCCTCTATTCTTCAAGATTCAAGACCAAGATTGCTCATTTAGGATTTCTAGGGCTTGGGTAAGTGTTTTTCTTTAGGAATATGCCTTGTATCATCTTATTTTCATGATCTTTTTATAAGTTCTTATGGTGTTCTTTTGGGATCTTTCTTTGGGAAAAGATGATCAAGTGGGTGGGAGTGGCTTGTGAAGAAGAAGGTGTTTGCTTGGTTTGAAGTTGTGCTACAAGAGGTAACCAACATGTCTCACTAAAACCTATTTTACACTCTTGATCTATGTATAATACGTGGTGATTTGTGAAAATTGTATTGTGGGTCTTGAATGTACAATTTAATAATAAGGTTCCAACATTATTTTAAAAGAATTATTTATCTGAAAGAATTAAACTATAAAAACAGATAAATAAAGACATAAAACAATAAAGCAATAAAAACGGAACCAGACACCAGAATTGTTTACGCAGTTCGGAGCTCCACTCTTACGACTACGGGGCACTTCACGTCAGCCCAATCCACTAGATGATCACAAGGGTTACAAGGAGTCACACAACACCCATCCTACACTAATGGTTACAAAAAGTACTCCAAGCTAAGCCTTCCTCATCTTCGAGCTGACACTGTGCAATTCATCAAGATTCACCAACACGGCCAAACCTTCAAGCAACCAGGACAAGAACACGTGAAGAACTGTGAAAAACCAGTATGAAATACTCTTGTTAAATCTGATTTGAAGAGTAATCGAATTGGGATTAGAATAGTAGTTGAGCGTGTAATGAATCCCATGAGTTTGAGCTATATTTATAGCCAAACTATTAACCAATCTTTCCTCAATATTTGCAGCTAAAAACCACTGAAAATAAGGCTCAACCAGAAGTATAGATTTGAGCAAAACGTGGATCATGAAGACTGAATTCTGATTTGAATAAATCTAGTCCACTGGATTACTCACTGGCGCTGCTCCAGACTGTGTGAAGAGACATCTGCCTTTAAACAAGAAAACGGACAAAACTACCTAATAACATAACTTATGTTTTTGACTAATAATTAAGCCAATTAAAGGTGGTCCAAATGTGTATCATTTGTACACTAACAATTTGGAATCCTGTGGAAATTTCTTGGTTAGCCTTTGTTCTTAATGATCTGTGAATCTATTTTGATGGATTATTGAACTTGTGTTCTTGATCCTTTGCATCTTGATGAGTATGAACATTTATTGTTATGGATTCCATGTTTATTTGGCTTCTGAGATATGTAATCTGGGCAATCTGATCATGTTTTTGCATTCTGGAAATGACTATTTTGTATTATGATTCGAGTTTGGGAGTTGTGTGTTGGGATCACTCTTGCAGTGCACTCTAGCGGTATAATGTGTCCCGCTAGGGTCTTCCGCAAGTGTGTAGCGGTGGGGGATGGCAGAGGGAGGTCTTCCGCCAAGGTAGTCCGCCTCCTTCTTGCGGAGGAGTGTGGCGGAGCTAGGTGTTCCGCCACTGAGTTCCGCCAGTTCATTTTGAATTCTGGTTCTAGTGGCTATTTTGTGATCTGTTGTGTTGTTGATTCCTCTCTGATTCTGGAACTTGTTTGGATATTTTGTTGAGTATTTCGCCTTGGTTCTGGAGTTGTTATTCATGTCTTTTGATTCATTCTCTTGGTCTATTGGTTGGTTGAATCCTTGGTTATATTCTTTGAGTGTATGTTGTGTTCATAATCTGAGATGAACACTGTTGGTGGATAATCTTTGGGGATTGAGTCTGAGGTTGGATGTGGAGTTGTGAATCTCTGAGTATCTTTTGGGTTATTGAGGGTGAGCTAACTGTGGGCAACATTTGCCTTTGTGTAACTAATTGTGGGCTTTTACCTTTGTGGTAATGGGCATCATTTGCCTCTGTAGTCGGGCTTTCGCCTCTATGGTAATGGGCATCATTTGCCTCAGTGGTTGGGCTTTCGCCTCTGTGGTAATGGGCATCATTTGCCTCTGTGGTTGGACTTTTGCCTCTGTGGTTGGGCTTATTGCCTCTGTGGAACTAACTTTGGTTTGGTAGTTGGTATGAGGGATGGTATTGTGGTTGGAGGGTATGGTTTGGTGCTTATCTTTGGTATTATGTTTGTTTGGTTCCTTATGGTTCTTTAGTTGAGTTGTATCTCGTTTCTTATCCGTTAGTCCTTGATATATTGCGGTTTGGTGGTTTCCTTGTGAGTAATCAGTTGAGGTTATGATTCAGTTGGTATTCTGTTATAGACTTGTTGCCTTGTACATTCATATTGGATATTGGTTTTACTTGGAGAGTACTTGGTTTATGGCTTATTCAGCGTGTTGTTGTTGAGTCTCCGTTTTAATTAAAGAACAGTTCGTTAGTGTGTATATTCTATACGGGTGTGTAAACCTATTTACAAGCTTATTATATATGTACGTTCTCACGAGTGTGAGTGGTGGTTGCTTAACATTCTTTTGCTAATGATTTTCTAAATGTTTTCCAGGTATGGAGTAGTCTAAGCGATGAGCGCGCTAGAGCTATATCGTTATGATGTTTTGCTTAGACTAGATGATGTTTTAGACTCCTTTAATTTCGGGCCTGTGTGCCTTTATCTTGGATTATGTACTTTGACTAGTTTTGTTACTATGATGTTTTGAGGATTTATGTTTGTTTTTGGATAGCCTGTGCATCTAGGCTGTGTTTTACCTAGATGTGGCATGACACCCTATAAGTTTTAAATCGCTTCCGCTATAGTATGAGTAGTTGTTGAGATATGCAGCTTTTATGTTTAAAGTTTTAGCTATCTCAGCTTGTGAAAAGTTGGGGTGTCACACTTGTTGTGTGGGAGTCTATCCCTCCTAGTTGTATTTCGGATCTTGTTAATGAAGTTTTTGATGTTGGTTTTCAAAAAAAAAAAAATTAGTGGCATTTTCGTGCTTAATACAAATTTACTCACCAAAATTTTGATGTCAATTACTTCTAAAATTTTATTTTCATTTACAATTAAGACAAATATATAGATTCTAAAAAAATATTTATGAAGTATAAAAATATTGAACTATATATAAAATATTTTTTTAAAAAAAATTGGGCCCTAAAAATTGGGGGCCTACAATTTGTAATATGTAATATTAGAACTCTCACCTGACATATATAACTGCTCTCAACAATTTGTAATACATACTTCAAAACACTCAATATAATTACTATTTACTTCCAACTTGTTCATAGCTACTTTCTCAACCTACTGAAGCACAAAGAGTCAACAGATGCCCCCACTGAGGCTTGAACCCACTCCCTTCCACATGGGAGTGTACACCGGATGCCGCTTGACCACAAGGTCTTTGGCACCCCTAGCCAACTTAATTAGTCCACAAGTCCAACTTGTGTGTGGGTACATTTACATTATCAATATGTATGTATACCCAATTTAATTTTGTGCAAAGTATATCACGGATACCATGCTGAATAACAACAACAACAACAAACGGAAACGGAAAATCTAGCAAAAAGTAAAATATCTATATAACTATAATATGATTGCTAGCTACTAGTTATAATTAAAACTAAAATGTTCACTAATCGAACAATTGAATATTCATTTAATATCGCTTTTTTTTTTTTTTAATTCTACTGACTCTGTTACATTATAATATCTGTTCATACTTACTTTCTCAACATGTTGTAGCACAAAGTGTCAAAAATGCCTCTACTGAGACTCAATCTCATGACCGGGCCATATAGGAGAGTCTCAACCTGGTCATTTAATTTTGCTCTTAATTGATGATTTCTTAAATTTTCATAATTTTTTCATATATATATATATATATATATATATATATATATATACACACACACACACACACGTGTATGTACAAAACGAAAGAAGAATGATGAACTTCTTCAATGTACAGATTTGATGTAGGCTAGCTTGAGAATATGTGTATATGAAAAAATGAAAGGAATTCTGTGTCGTGTTTAAAAACACTACTTTAAAAGTATTTAGACTAGGGCAATCGTATGCTTTCGACAAGTACACATAGAACAAGATGTCACAACCTGTTTTATTATTTAAAAGCTCAGACGTGGAATAAAAACATTAGCACGGAAGAATAGATTCAGAATGTGTATTCTCAGCACTAAGGGAAGCATCTTCCCTCTTACCTACCACAAAAAAGGTAGAGAAGTGCGGTAATGGAGACACGTTCTAGACACAGCATGAGGCCACGCCCGTTCTGTTTATGAGCCGAGCGGGTAGGCGGGCGGCGGCACGCGCGTGGTTTCCCCTTATTCCCTCTTCATAACTCTTCAAAACTTCTAAAAGAGGGTGAGGTATATAAGTAGGAGAAAAGTGGATTATCTAAGCAATGTGGGATAACACTTAAAGACAAAACTCATTAAAAACCTTAGTCTTTAAATGTTTCCCAACAATCCCCACACATTTAGAGGAACAAGGCTAGATATGACAACATCTGAGCTAAAATTATAAGAGTTAAATTTTATATCAGGGTCTGAGACTTGAATTGATATGTAACAACATTAAGTAATTTACTACCCGAGAGTGAGTTGCCTCTTGAACTCGCCGGATAACTAAATTTTGAACTTAAATGTGCAGATTAACTCTGAGTTCACAAACTTTGAGCAGTCAAACACTTTGACCTCGAAAACTCTCTATCTAGTCTATCTCAGCATATACTTTAACTCTGCCATGTCTATCTCGACATAGACCACCCATTCAGGCTACAGAGTATATACTCATAGTTTAGGTGCGAGTCTTTCCATGACTTTGTTTGACCACGGATGTGGTGTCCATCATGAATTCCTTACCTCATCGAGTTTCAAACCCATCTCCCTTGATGTTTCAAGGATGACCTTTCGATTTAGGCCTTTCGTCAGAGAATCTGCTATTGGTTGTAGCAAAAATAGTGATGGTGAGAGTACATGTGTGAAATGTCGTTCCGCTGAGGATTGGGGTTTATGACATGCAATATGCAATCACAAAACTAGGCACTAGTATAAGGAGATCAACAAGAAGCTAAGCAAATAACAAGTGTAAGGGATTGGTAAAACTAACATGTATATACACAAAGATAAACACAAAATAAAGAAATAGGACTTGAGCTATGGAGCATTATCTTCTAGATGCATAACACAACCTAAAGATTGGTGAAAAGTCACACAACTAAGGAATTGAGGGGATGTACGTAAGAATCCTAATATATAAGCCACTCTCATGATAAATAAACAAGGATTAGAACAATGAATTGCCCCACTCTCGTAACGTATCAATTCCAAGTTCTTCAAGAACACAAAGCATCAAGAGCTTCCAATTTCCCCTATTTTCATAGGAAGCAATTGGGTTTATGCAAGGGGTGGCTTGAATTCATCACCCAACTCTCATTGAGGCAATGAATCCTCCAAATACATGCCTATGAATGTGTACATCAATCATAAGCAATATACAAACACAAATTCTTCATAAACTCAAGAACCCTAGGTTAGAGTTCTTCCCCTTATTAAGCATCAAGATAGATAATACAACCCTAACTCAAGCGCATAAGCTAATTACTCATGATTAAATAGCATAAAGAATACAAAAACACAAGTAATAAACATAAATCTTGCAAAAGAAAGGGATAAAGGAAAAAAAGCTTCCCTACTGAGATGAGAGGTAGAATCTTGAAATCCAAGCTTCAAATCCAAGATTACAAGTTTCAAAAGTATTAAAGAACATAAATCTAAGCCTAATCTAACCTAAAAATATGAAAGGAAATAAATGAGAGTTTCTAGGGTTCGAATAGGGTTGAAAACTGAGTTATAAATGCTCAAAACGAGCTTAAATAGAGAACAGAGCATGCGTCACACAGTCAGGTACGCGGCCATGAGGGTGGTCGTGTACCAAACCTCTGGAACTGTCTTTTTTCACTATAAATCAGCCAAAATGACACGACCACCCTCACGGCCGTGAGCCTGGCCGTGAGGTCGACCTCTAGAAATTGCATTTCCGAACTCTATGCAGCTACTTTGACTTCAAGGCTATTTTTCACCCTCAAAATCATTTCATTGGCCTTTGTGATCTTCAACAAAGTTGTAGCCCTTCAAGTTGGCTTTCCAATGGAGCAAGAATTACCTCATTTGGACATTTCTAAGCTGAGATATGATCTAATAACCAAACAGTGGTCGAAATGAGCGAAAATTGCAATGCCTTGATCTTTTGGTCTTCTTTTGTTTTGGTTTACCTAAAATGACCAAGACCATTGAAAATACCAATATTAGGATCCTTTAGGAGTGTTGCATTCATATACATAGATTCATATTTGGCCTCCATTTGACTCCAATGCCCACGAAAATGCATGAAAATGCTCATCTTTGCTTCCAATGTTTTCCAACTCATACTCCTTGCAAAAAATAGCACAAATAAGCACTAATTCTCATGAAATTTGGAATGATCTATAAATAGAATGACTTAGTGAAAGGGAGAAATATATAGACAAATAAGCATTTATTAGCTACATTTCTCTCAGATCTCACAAACTCCATTGTGATTACCCCGTTCAGCATTAACTGCCGTACAGACTCATGTTTGACTCTTATGCATGGTTGAAAAAATCGCTAGGCGCTCCTCGAGCGCTCGGGGAGTGCCTAGCGCCTAGGACACCTAGCCGGGGATTAATCGGCGCCTATGCGCTAGTGTATTTTTTTATTTTATTTTTTATTTTTTAAAAATTTGTTTAAGTATTTTCAATTTTTTAAAGACTAATAATTATAAATTATATAATACTTTAATAGTTAATACTAAAATATTAAATATTAACCTAAAAAAATATCTAGAGTTTGTGCAATTTAGAGTTATTTTGCTTAAAACGATGTTATTTTGAGTGAAATAACCCATTAAAATAAAGAAGAACAATAGTTAATTGCCCGAGTAGGCGACCTAGTCGGTGCTTAGGAGGTCTAGTCAGCGACTAGGAGACCTAGGCGGTCAACGCCTAAGCGGCCTAGGCGGTGCTTAGGTAGCCTAGGCGAAACATAGGCGGCCTAGGCGGTCGCGTAGCCGGCCAGCCGCCTAGACCACCATTTAAGGTGATACGCTATGCGGTTGACTGGCGCCTAGCGCCTAGGTGGTGATTAATCGGCGTCTAGGCGGGATTTTTGCAACATTGCTCTTATGTGTCTCCTTTTCCCATTATAGACACTATTTTGTGCAACACAGATCGTATTTTGTGAGTTACATTGTATAGGCACAGAAGGTGTTGGACACCCCCACAATGGCACGTCTACCAATAAATTTCTTAGCCACTCTACCTCTTGGCTTGCTAGATCTAGTGCTATGAACTCTGCCTCCATAGTTGATCTAGCATTAAATGATTGTTTGGTTGATTTCCACGATACAATGGCTCCACACATGGTGAATACAAGTCCGCTGGTTGAGCTCACATCTTCACTGTCATTTATCCAGTTCGCATCACAGAACCCTTCCATCACAGTCGAGAATCCTGTATATTTATGGCTTCTCCCATATCTTTCATATCAAATCTATCACAAAGAGTTCTCTTAGCCTCATTTATGGTTTCAATATTTGAACTAAAAATTAGCATATCGTCCACATAGAGGCATATAATCACAACTTTAGACTCACTCTCTTTAGTGTATAAGCAGGCATCTAACTGGTTAGCGGAGTAACCCAAGTCTATCAAAGTTTTATGAAATTTTTCATACCACTACTTGGGAGTTTGTTTCAAGCCGTAAAGAGATTTTTTGAGTCTACATACCTTTCTTTCCTAGCCGGGATCTATGCATCCAAAAGGTTGTTCCATGTAGATTTCTTCTTCTAAATCACCATTTAGAAATGCTATTTTCACGTCCATTTGGTAGACTATCAACCTGTGTAAAGAAGCTAGAGCAAAGAGAATGCGTATGGCTACAATTTTGTCACTGGTGAATAGGTATAAAAGTAATCTTCACCAAACTTCTGAGTGCAGCCTTTGGCTACCAGCCATGCTTTGAACCTTTCAATGGACCCATCTGACCTAAATTTCATTTTAAAGTCTAATTGATTTACACCCTTTGGGTAGATTAACCAACTCCCAAGTGAGGTTCGACTGTATTGAGTCTAACTCACTTTTGACTGCTTCCTTCCATAAGGTAGAATCGACCGAGCGCATGGAGGTCTTTGGTTATTCTTCTGACACTAGTTGACAAATGAACTGATCACATAGCTCATTTAAGTCTTTTAACTCTATTACAAAAGTTATATAGTCAGAACCAAAGCTTTTCTCAAATTTGGGCCTTTTGTTTCTTCTAAGCTCATCTAGGGGTGTTTATTCGGTTAATCGGTCGGTTAACCAAACTGAATTAACCAAACCAATTTTTTTTTTGTTAATCGGTCGGTTAACTGATTAACCGAAATGTTAATGGTTAAATTACTAAACTCAGAAGTATAATAGCAGACTAGAGCAATGGTCAGTGAAGGGCTCGCCGATTCACCACCGTGGAGCTGAGTGGGTTTCTAATGTCACTACATGTATTACCACAACACAACTTTATTGCTGTTAATTCTAAAATAGTAGCACTCTATTTTACCAATATCCAGTTGATTTCATGTTTGGATTTCCCATTTCAAGTTCTGCGGCACTATCTATGGGGCATCTTTATCTCCCAACAATCAAATACGAGCAATTAACTAAACTTAAATCAGCACTCAACCAAAGTCCAACAATCAATTTTCACACAATCAGACTGTAAAGCAGTTTCAGTATTTTGCTAGCTCACACAGTCATACTAGGCCCTATTAATCATCACAGAATAAAAGTTCATAACAACCGTCGCAGACGCCAATGAAGATAGTGGCGGACTGGTGGGAGCCTTGAGCCTTGGAGCAGGTCCTTGTGGAAGGAGATGATGGCCGCCCACCGGTGGAGATTGCTAGATAGTGAGAGAGATAGAGGGCGAGAGTGCGAGACGAAAGGCAGATGATGGTCGACGGGGAGAGATAGAGGGCAGAGGGGGGCTAGGCGGCTGGCTAAGTAGTGAGGTCTGCGGAAGTTGAGAAATTAGGGATTTGGCCTTTGGTTATATATATATATATATATATA
>CM008337.1:7625892-7638647 GCA_002525835.2 Ipomoea batatas | reverse complement strand
GGACATATTACAGAAAATTACCCTGGCCTCATCACCCTAGTCCCTAAAATGAATGAATGTTGTTTTCTTTTGCATGGAAAATGTTTTAGATTGACAACAAGAGGTTTAATATTTCAGCATATAACCGTAAGGCCTTATTCATTTTTTTTTGGGAAAAGAAAGGGGAATAACCAAAAACACTAACAACACGTTTGGTTTATGGAATGAATTTTAAGGGAATACGAATACTATACCATAAGGAATGGAATAGGTAAGGAATAAAATATGAATGGTATTCTTTGGTTAAAGGAATAGGAATTTGGTTAAAGGAATGTAATATATATTTAAAAGACATAAATGCCTTTGTACAAAATTTATTATTATTATTATTATTATTATTATTATTATTATTATTACTATTACTATTACTATTACGCATTAATTTACCATCATTTCATAATCAACTGCTAATCAATATATTAATATTCAGAAAAAGAATAAAAGTTTTTAAAACAAAATACTGCATTTCATAATCAACTGCTAATCAATATATTATAAGAACATTATTAATATTCAGAAAAAGAATAACATAAGTTTTTAAAACAAAATACTGAAAACAACTGAGAAAAAAAGCCACTTAATTATGATGATCATGAGCTTTAACGAAATAAGGTCCATTTCATCTAAAGTCAAATCATCAAAATGAGTGTATTTTGATTAACTGAACCAATCGGTACATAGTCTTACTCAATAATACAACCATAGTCTGTTCCTATACAATAGACAACTCATAAGGTAGACTTAATCATAACCACATATAATCCTAATATATCTAACACACCGCCGCAAACTCAAGGTGGGATGGACACAACATTGAGCTTGTCACGCAGTAAACCAAACCGTGACGCAGGTAGAGACTTCGTAAAGATATGGGCTAGCTGATCTTTTGTAGACACAAAGGTAACTTGAAACTCACTAGAAGAAACCTTGTCACGAACAAAGTGAAAATAAATCTCTACATGCTTAGTTCTCACATGAAACATTGGATTTGCGCAAAGATAGGTGGCGCCAAGATTGTCACACCACAGAGTTGCAGGACGCTCAAAGTGTAGGCCAAGTTCACAAAGAAGCGAGCTAACCCAAGTGACCTCGGCAGAGACATCGGCTAGACCTTTATACTCAGCTTCTGTGGAAGAACGGGCCGTAGTTTTCTGTTTGCGAGAGACCCAGGAGATCAAGTTGGTGCCAAGGTAAACTGCATAACCACTGGTGGACTTCCGGTCCACCGGAACCCATCCCAATCTGAGTCCGAGTAAGCATGTATGTCGGTGAAAGGCGATGGCGCTAGACGAAGACCATAATCAAGTGTCCCCTTAACATATCGAAGCACACGTTTTAACAGACCCCAGTGCTCTAGAGTCGGTGCGTGCATGAACTGGCATAGGCGATTAACAGAATATGAGAGATCTGGCCTGGTAATGGTTAAGTATTGGAGAGCCCCAGCTATGCATCTGTATTGCGTGGGATTGTCAAATAGTTCATCAGTCGAGACTAAAGGGTGTGAGGCAGCGGCTGGTGTAGCAAGTGGCTTACAGTCTGTCATGCCGGCCCGACTTAATATATCACCCATATAGCGGCGCTGCGACATAATGATTGAACCATCGAGTGACAGAGTTTCTATCTCGAGAAAGAAACTGGGCTTCCCTAGGTCCCTAATTTTGAACACAGAAGACAGACGCTGAAGTAATGTGTCTAGCAGAGTCGGAGCGGTGCCCATCATTATGATGTCGTCAACATATACCAGTAGAAACACGTGGGCCGAACCTACGGAGTAGTGAAAGAGCGACACATCAGTCTTGGATGCGGTGAACCCTGCAGACAGTAAAAAGTCGTGAAGCCGCTTAAACCATGCCCTCGGTGCCTGTTTCAAACCATACAGAGAACGCTGTAAGTGTCAAACAAAGCCAGGGTGCCCTGGATCCTCGTACCTAGGGGCTGATGCATGAAGACCATTTCGGATAGATGCCCGTTGAGGAAGGCATTATGGACATCAAGCTGTCGTAGAGTCCACCCATGTGAGACTGCAAAAGAAAACAACAGTCGTACCGTTGTCGGCTTTACAACAGGGCTAAAAGTGTCAAAGAAGTCTTCTCCAGCAATCTGATTGAAACCCTTTGCTACAAGGTGGGCTCTATGGTGTTCAATTGTTCCGTCTGCTTTCCTTTTGGTGCGATAAACCCATTTGCAACCAATCACATTCATGCATGGTTGTGGTGGCACCAGTTTCCATGTATTGTTGTGAAGTAAGGCATTGAACTCTTGGTCCATGGCATCTCGCCGTTGTGGATGACTGACAACTTGTGTGTAGCAGGTAGGATCCGGTGTGCCCTCAACTGCGGACAGAGCGTAAAAGTGCTCACCTGTACCCCGAGTTGTATGCCTTAAACGCATGCCATGGCCTCGCTGATGTGTCTGTTGAGTATCATTAGAATTAGCACGGGAGCCTTCTAAGGCTGACAAATCCGGATTACCTGTGCCTGGTGAAGTGGTGGGAGAGTGTGAGGTACTTGCAGTATCCATGATTATCTTGTGAGGGTACCGGATTAAGTGGAGCCGGGGTGATAGGATTCGAGCCCCAAGGTGAGCTGATTGTAGGCAGTGAGGTCGTACCCTGTTCAGAATAAGCTGTTGCAAAAGGAAAAATAGATTAATCAAATCTAACATGGCGACAGATAAAGGTTTTTCCTGTGTTGAGATTTAAACAACGATAGCCCCGGAAAGACGTAGGGTAACTTAGGTACACACATGGTGCAGAACGAAACTCGATTTTATGTCGGTTATAGGGGCGTAAGTATGGGAAATAGAGACAACTGAAGATTTTGAGGAAAGTATATGTTGGTGGAGTTTGATATAGTCTGAAATGTGGGGTATCAAAGTTTAGAACTGAAGATGGAAGGCAGTTAATTAGATAGGTTGTAGTTTCAAACGCGGAATCCCAATATTTTAGGGGTACAGAGCTTTCTGCTAATAGAGCGAGGCCGGTTTCAACGATGTGTCGATTCCGACGCTCGACTCTACCGTTTTGTTCGTGCGTGTAAGCACATGTTTGCCTGTGTACAATGTCAAGGGATTGAAATAGTGTATGCAGTCGGCGATATTCGCCCCCCTAAATTAGACTAAATGGCCTTGATAGAACGCGAAAACATGCGTTCTACCATGGCCCTAAAATGATCAAATGCTTTATAGATGTCTGTTTTTACACGAAGTGGAAAATACCAACAGAAACGCGTGCTATCATCTACGAATAAAACAAAATAACGAAAACCCTCGGCAGAAACAACGGGTGCCGGACCCCAAATATTTGTGTAAACAAGATCCAAAACATTACAACTAGAGGTGTTTATTCTATCTAATGGGAAACGTGACGATTTTCCAAGTTGACAGGCCGAATAGAGTTGTGGGGAACCGGTTTTATGAGAAATAACTAGACAGTCCCGAAGAACACGACGCAGGGCTCGATCATGGGGTGTCCTAACCGGCGATGCCAAACACTCGGGGACGCACGAGCGATCAGGAAAGCCAAGTGTGCTCGCGGGATGGACAACCGATACAGACCACCTAAACAAGTTCCTTTAAGCAGTACTTCCTTGGTGGTGCAATCCTTAACAAAGAACGAATCAGAGTGGAATTCAAAATAGGCATTATTATCGGTTGTAAAACGGTAAACAGATAATAACGGAACAGACAGTCGTGGAACATGCAAAATATCAGAAAGATGTAAAGATTTTGAAACGGTGGGGATCGCTGAATAACTAACACGGGATATAACCAAACCTGTACCATCTCCGACTTGAAGGACATCACCACCACCATATTCGTCTGACCGAGACATCATTCTTGTGTCGGGCGTTGCGTGCGCAGTAGTGCCGGTGTCAGGGTGCCACACTACAGAGTCAGCCGCGACGGATGCTGCTTCTCCGTTCATCGCAACATGCGCTGCGGTGGATGCTCACTGTACCGGCGGTAACAGGACACAACCGTGTGTCCATGTGAGCGACAGGTTTGACACCTCGGAGAGCCGTTCCTGCCTCGCCCACCATTCCATCGGCCACCTCCGCGAGTCTGCCTGCCACCGTCGCCGTGGTGACGACGACCGCGATTCACCGTCATGGCCATTGGAGTCCCGGTCGCCGGTAAGCAATCATTAGAGTATATAAACTCTTGTGCCTGAAGAAAGTCTGCCAGTTGCGGTAGAGTCACTGGTGTTCCGGTCACGGTCAGGGAGGCTGCCATGGATCTTTATTCCGGTCGGAGTCTGCGAAATACATATAAATTTTGTTCGTCAATGGAAATCGCCTGGCCAGCCAGCGCAAGATCTTCCACGATCAATTGTGCCTTACCTAGGTACTCTACCGGAGACATGTTGCCTTGTCGGGGGCCTGAAAACGGCTGGGCAAGTTGAGGCAGTGTGCGCAAGTAGTGGGGCCCAGCGCTGTTTCGATCGAGAGCCACACCTCTCGGGCATTGGAGCGGCCGACTGCCAAATAGATAACCTCCTCCGAGAGGGAGGAGATAAGCAAAGAAAGGATGCTTTGATCTCGTTGAATCCAGACAAAATGTGCGGGATTCACAGATGGAGGCGTCGATCCTGTTCCACAGTGGCAGTGCTGGCGACGGTGGGCGCAACGAGGTAGCGTGGTGGACATGGTGATTCGTCGTTAACAAAACCAATGAGGCCGTGACCGCGCAAGAAGGGAACGATCTGCGTTCGCCAAAAGAGATAATTCCGTGTCGTCAATTTGATCGACACGAAATGGTGGGCGGAATTGAGTTGGTTGGGTACAGCCGGCGGTGGGGTTACGATGGTGATTGTGCGGTCGGAAGCAGAGTTAGCCATGGGTAGATTACGAAAAGAATACGTAAGAAAAATAACACAAAAATAATCCTAACGTAGTCTGATACCAAATGAGTGTATTTTGATTAACTGAATCAATCCGTACATAGAGTCCTACTCAATAATGCAACCATGGTCTGTTCCTATACAATAGGCAACTAATAAGGTAGACTTAATCATAACCACATATAATCCTAATATATCTAACAATCAACCTCTTGTAATACACGATCAAGCTTCTGAAACATATCCATATCACGATCATATTGAAGGCTATCATTGTATTGCTTATTAGCTTCGCACCATTAAGCATACTCTCAGCACATATCTCGATTGCTTCATCATTACTCCTTTTTCTCTTACTTGAATTGCTTCTTTTTCTTCCATCATTTTGTGGCTCAACCTGTGTACTCATGAAATCAAAATCATCCAAACCAACAAATGCACTATCATCTGTATCAACTCTTATATCATTTTGTTCTTTAGCTTGTATTTCTTCAACTACATCATCCGCTGTCTATGCATCTTTTCTAGTTGCACGATCTTTAGAATATATTGCAGATAACTCATTATAAAACCTAAAACTTCTTGTTCTAAAAGGTGTAGCTTCTTTATGACTCTACAATAAACATATAAAATAAATTATTAGTACGTATACATTAATAAAAATAAATGTAAGTAAAACAAATAGTAAATACTTACAATTAGGTATGAATCCCAAATTGCATTTTCAGCATAAACCATGTGCTTTTGCTCATTCCAACCGAACCCACTAGTGTCTTTACCTTGCACCATATCATGAATAATGTCCCATTCTTTTTTCAAAGTTTTAATTCTACTCTCAATATGTGGCTTAGCTTTTATGGTAGAATTTGGTATTTTTTCCAAAATCATTCTTTCAAGTTCTTATAAATAACCTGTCTTAAACCCTATATCGAAATTATATTTCCCTACATTATGCATTTCGGTCAAACAAGACACTAATATAATGTCTTCTTCGGGTGTCCACTTTCTTTTTGTTTGCTTAGCACTTTGAGAGCCAATGGTTGCAGATGTAGGGTCAGAAAACATTTTTAACTACAAATAAAATACATTTATTAAAGAAATAACATTGTTCATAAATCACATTACAAAAAACAAAAACAAAAACAAGAAATAAAAAAAGAAACAAAAAACAAAAAACATCAATGCACATGTCCTTAATTTCTAGATGCTATCCATTCATTGAACATGTCATTTGCTAATTATGTCCTCCAATTATTCCAAACTTCTCACTACTACACAGACGGCTTTTAACGTCGGCTAAGTAGACCCTTTAACGTCGGCGGCTAAAAGCCGACGTTGATCTGGCCGACGTTGTAAGGTACACATACAACGTCGGCTATATGTTAACCGACGTTGTAAGGTACACATACAACGTCGGCTATTTACAAATAGCCGACATTGTAGGTAACTTAAAAACAAATAAAATACCCTACAACGTCGGCTATTTACAAATAGCCGACGTTGTAGGTAATTTGAAAACTACTAAAATACCCTACAACGTCGGCTATTTGTAATAGCCGACGTTGTATGTAACTTTAAAACAAATAAAATACCCTACAACGTCGACTATTTACAAATAGCCGACGTTGTAGGTAACTTAAAAACAAATAAAATACCCTACGACGTCGGCTATTTACAAATAGCCGACGTTGTAGGTACTTTGAAAACTACTAAAATACCCTACGACGTCGGCTATTTACAAATAGCCGACGTTGTATGTAACTTTAAAACAAATAAAATACCCTAGGTAATTTGGAAACTATTAAAATACCCTACAACGTCAGCTCTTTACAAATAGCCGACGTTGTAGGTAATTTGGAAACTACTAAAATACCCTACAACGTCGGCTATTTACAAATAGCCGACGTTGTAGGTAATTTAAAACCAAAAAATTAACCTACAACGTCGGCTCTTTACAAATAGCCGACGTTTTAGGTAATTTAAACAAAAAAATTACCCTACAACGTCGGCTAATAAGACTAGCCGACGTTGTAGGGTAAATTTTTTTTTTAAATATTCATTTTATTTTTCTATTTACACCCAAAACCTGCTCAAATATATATAGCTATCACAATCACATTCAAAACCTGTACAATTTATATTTATAATATCAAAATTAATAAAAGCAATAAATCTCACAATTGATACTAATTAATAATACAAGTTCATAAAAAATTATCTATATTAATTAATACAAGCAATAATCTTCTCCCAAACTTTGTATCAAAAGCAAAACATCTCACATTACTATTTCACATACTAATGCAATGTATTAATCCATTCATCAATGAATACTTGGCCCATGTATGATCAATGGTGTAATGCTCATGGCCTGTTAATCCAAGTGTGTCTGCATCTTCTCCAGCCTTGAAACATAAAGGAATAATGCCCATTCCAACCAGGTTACTGCGGTGTATCCTCTCAAAGCTTTTAGCAATTACTGCTTTTACTCCCTGTAACACAATTCATGTGATTTGAGTTCGAGATGGAAACCCAAAAGGAAAAAAGAAACAAGTGAAAGATGATGTAGGAAGGCTCACCAACAACATTGGTCCCTTGGCAGCCCAATCTCTGGAGCTACCACTTCCATACTCTGCTCCAACCAAGATTACGGTATCCTGCCCAGCAGACTTGTATCTCTGAAAGTAATATGTTGGTTTTAGGGGATTGAAGCATATGGCATATGTAAAGCACAAATGATTACTCAAATAAAAGCAAATAGTATACCATTGCAGCATCAAACACATAGAGTTTTTCTCCTGTTGGGATGTGAACTGTCTTGGGGCCAACTTCTCCATTTAACAGTTTGTTTACTAGACGGATATTGGCAAAAGTTCCCCTTGCCATAATTTCATCATTGCCACGCCGACTGCCATAAGAGTTGAAGTCCTTGCGATCCACCCCACGCTCAAGGAGGAACTTAGCAGCTGGACTATCCTTGTGAATGCTTCCAGCATGGGAGATGTGATCTGTGGTTATACTGTCGCCAAAATTCAATAAACAATAGAGGCGATATTGACTCAGTCAGTTGTATTAAAAAAAAAAAACTAAAAAGCCTAATATATTTATAAAAAATAAAAAAGAAAAAACAAGGAATTGTAGCCATGTTGTCGTTCATCCTTCATAAAGCATAAATGGATGAGACAGCAGAATAAGATCAGTGGGTTTTATTAGTAAAATTCTTACAAGGTGGGGCTCTCATAACCAAGAAATGATGTTATATGTGGCCTTACCACAAAACCAAGAAACTGATCTTCAAATGCTAAAGGCTGCAAATGACAAGGACATAACAACCCTATGGATTGATGGACTGACTCCAGAGTTTTCATTAGTCATATAAAATTTACACACAAAAAGACTACAACTCATAATTTTTTTTAAAGCTAGCTTGCTTGCTTTCTAGAATGCAATCTGATTAGACTGGCTGACGTTCAACCGACAATGAGGCTGTTATTATCCAGTGCTTGGGCTCAGTATCTGGTACAACAGATATTTCAGCTTCCAAAATAAGGTTATCTAATGTATTCTTTATCCCTCGGGACCCAACTTGTGTTGTGTACAAAAGCCGGAAAAGGCCTGCCAGCTTCTTATGCATTTACAGCAAAAAAATGGTCTACTTACACACGCCAGTAATTCAACTCAGCACTGAGAAATCTCTGTCAACATCCAGGTTCCTGTTTCAGCTGGATCCCGCTTGATGAGCCAAACATCATGGACTGGAGAAGTCAAGAATTATCATTTATGCAAAAACAAAATATATATGGATGGAATAAAGTCGTGTTTTAAGAAGCAAACTAATTTTGAGTAGCAACAAATACAGTAGCTACAATTTGTTCACACTGGGAAACTGTATATGTCATGATCAGGGGAAGACCACATTGATTATGCAGTGCAGAAGTATTATTTCGCCCCTAAGTTTAGTGAAGTTTGGGCATTCTCTTGCATTGAGTGGCCAACATCGATTGCAATCCACTATAACTTTTCTCATCACTATTAAAGCCTACAATTTCCCTCTGACCTATAATATTTTATGCAATTGTCCCACTATTAGTAATTCTAAATTGGCTTAAGCATTTTGCTGATTTCTTCTTTGATTCAATTTCATAGAATGTAAAAAATGTATTTAGAAGGTAGAACTTAAGCCATTACTTTGAGTTATAAGAAGTTTTAGAAATATTAGAGAAAGTAAATTCAATGATAAATAAATAGAGTTTATCCCATACTATCTTATCAGATGGTGCAATTACCTGAGTTGAATTTGGCAAAATACTACTAGCAAGCTCTTCATCAAGAAACACAGGAAGCGGTGGCATTTGGCTCATGATCCCAAGCATATTGCTCATTCTACACAGATAAAGTAGGTTCTGTAAGGGGGCGTTTGGTTCACGGAATGTTAGATTACCTTAGGGAATGTTAGATTGCTGGGAATGTTAGATAACTGGGAATGTTAGATTCCTGTGTTTGGTTTAAAATTGAAATAGGTAAATAAGACAACGAAAATAAGATAAATTGATTAAAATGTCAAAAGCTCAATATTAGGAATAAGATAAGGGAATGTGAGATTACCTAAGAAATCGGGGTGTATCTCACATTCCCTTCCAATAGCTAAAAACTTCATCGGGAGGTTATGTTACATTCCCTGGGAATCTTACATAACTTGAACCAAACATGGGAATCTTATATTACCAAGCAAATATAACCTTAGTTATCTTATATAACTTGAACCAAACGGCCCCTAAAAAGATTATGCTGAAGGTAGAGATTCATAGAAAGTAGCATTAGAAAAGAAAAAACAGGCATACTCGTTGAGGATTGCAGTTATATTGTTCCTTGTACGAAAGAAGAGGTCAATGTTATCCTGCAACTGCTCATTTGCATGTGAGCATCAGATATCGGCTATAATAAATCCTAGCTATTCAGCAACATAAATGGTGGATAATTTCATTATAAGGTTACAGATTAAGGTCCATGTCATGATGCTTCTCTAAACTTGCTCAGAGCAATAATTTCAATGAAAAGATGCAGAGAGCTACAACATTTTCATTCAATTCGAGGAAGAAATACTTATTGAACTGGAATAATTCTCAAATGCAGGAATAATACAACTACTATACGCCCATGATGTACAGACTTCTATCACTTCATATTTATAATTTATCTAGCATGTAAAGGTCTATTTACACCATTTTGTATATTTCATAAATACAAGCATAGACATGACAACCCTTAAATATATATATATATAATGCAATAAACACCCATGCATATTTCAAAAAGTAGTAGGCTACTATCCAATAAACACTGCACATATTATGTGAAAATTAACTCCAAATACATTAAAAAACAGAGCATTTATTCACATACCGTGCCAGCAAGTGCATAGGCAACCACTAGAAGAGGTGAAGCAAGGTAGTTAGCACGTGTTAAGGGATGAACACGGCCCTCAAAATTACGGTTTCCAGAAAGTACAGCAGCTGCAACAATGTCTGTAAAATGCAAACAACTTTTATTTGGACAAACACAAACTATTATTGACATGAAACATCAATGTCCATGCTTGCTTTCTAAGCCCAATATGAAACAATTAGGACCATTTGGTAACATTTTGTATAGGTTTTTCATTTTTTTATTTAGATTTTCCAATGTTTACATTTTTAGTTTCTCTTTCAACAAAGACCAAAACAGAAGCACTTCCAAACAACCTCTAAGTGATTAATTGGCAGAATCACATACCATTGTTAGATATAGCAGAAGCAACTGACTCATCTAAGTCACCAGAATTGCCAATGCAGGTAGTGCAGCCATATCCAACAATATGGAAACCTTGCTGGTTCAGATACTCTGCAGCCCACTGCATACAACAACAAATAGATTAATGGTGAACAATTTAACAAAATGCATTTAAACAGTTCAGAACATGCAGATCCCAAGGTTAACGGTAGCCCCATTGACAACCACATTTGCACTGAAATTGTCAAACACAGTTGGGACATACTCCTGTTGCACATTATGAACAGAGAAGAAATTACAATTTGGCCAAAATTTGAAAATCAGAGGAGAAACCTCTTTTATAACCGAAGAGAAAGATTTCAACCTTACCCTGTATTCATCACCAAATTCCAGCTTGAAGGCATCGCGAATTGCCTCTACTGAAGCACGGTGGCCGCCGCCGGTGTCACTCATGAGAATCAACACATTCTTGGTCCTCTCAGCTCCAATCTGCACCGTTTCCATAGTATCATCTTCTTCCTGAACGTCATACTTGCGCCCCTTCTGGCTGCTGCCGCCAAATCCATAAACCCCAACTCTCCCCAACACTGTGTGTATCGATTTTCGAGGCGAATTCACTGCGTGATGTGGAGCCGCGGGCGAAGGCAGAGGGGAGGCGGTGGGTGAAGGCCGAAGGTGGAACCGCAGAGGGGAGACGAGACAGTGGCCGGTCGGCGGCGGCTGATCGTCGGCGGTCGTCGATTGCGTAGGGGAGGCAGAGCCGCAGAGGGAAGGCGGAGGCAGAGGAGAATACGCGGCGGACTTGTAGCGGCGGTGGATGGCGACGGGCGTGCTTCGCGGCGAGGGGTTGTCGACGGTGGTGGAGGTGAGCGACGGCAGTGCGAGAAGTTTAGGATTTTTAGGTCTGAAATTGGCGGTCCTTAACCTTATGAAAAACCCTACAACGTCGGTTATTTATAGTAACCGACGTTGTAGGTTAAAATTAAAACATTCAGTGCGATACGACGTCGGCTAAACTCCTAGCCGACGTCGTATCGCGCCGATGGCTGATTTCCTATGTGATACGACGTCGGCTAACCTCCTAGCCGACGTCGTATCGCATGGTTGGATTGATTTAAGGTGAGATACGACGTCGGCTAGGTGTTTAGCCGACGTCGTATCTCGCAGTCTTCTTATGTCAAGCTTTTAACGTTGGTTATTAGTAAATAACCGACGTTAAATAAAAAACGAACCTTTAACGTCGGGTAATTATTTAGCCGACGTTAATTAGCCGACGTTGTATGTGATTTTTGTAGTAGTGTCTGAAGCCTCTATTTGTGTAATATCATCATCTTCATTTATTCCGTTACCTTGTACCAATTCATCTTCCATAGGATCAACATTCATCTCATTTCTAATAACGTTATGCAACAAACAACATGCAAGTATAATTCTGTTATGTATTCTAACAGGATAAAATGATGGGCTTCTAAGTATAGCTCATCTCATTTTTAATAAACCAAAAGTCCGTTCTATGACATTGCAAGCAGCTGCATGTTTCATATTGAAAAACTCTTGAGGAGTTGTCGGTTGATGACCTTGACGCCATTCATTTAAGTGGTACATTTGACCTCTAAATGGTGCCAAAAATCCCTCACTATTAGCATATCCTCCGTCAACAAAATAGTAACAACCTATAAACATAATTTTATAGTATAATGAGAATGCATATTATATTACATCACATTTGAAATTGAATATTATAATACTTACCATTAGGGACCTTAAGTGGATGCCTTCTAGATAATGCATCCCGAAGAACTCTACTGTCTGCTACAGATCCTTCCCATCCCGGAAGAACATAAACAAATTGTATATTAGGTGTACATACACCTAATACATTTGTTGCAATTTTACCATTTCGAGATTGATATCTAGGTTTATCTTCTGATGACACTTTTATTGTAATGAATGTTCCATCTAAAGCGCCTAGACAATTCTAGAAATTATATCAAATATTATTACATATATATTCACATTGTAGTTATTTGTTATAAATCAAGTGTAGGGGATAGGTTTAAGTACCTTAAACCATTTCCATCTATGATTTGTTGATGTAGCTGGAACT